>APFE031395756.1:0-13178 GCA_000404065.3 Pinus taeda | reverse complement strand
AAAATACCATAAATTTATGTATCAAATAAAAAAAGATAATAATTTATTTAATCTATAATTCATTTAAAAAATTTAGTATACATCTACACATGACAGATAGACTCGAGGGAGCGCGATGAGGATGTTTCGATCGCTGAGGTTCTGGCCGGAACCAGGTCCTGACTGAACGAGGGTTAGGTTTTACCCTGGGAGCGTCGACCAGAGGGCGAATGTACGACGCGCAGGGCCACAGAGGTCAGCGATAGGAGAACGGGCAGCTGGAGGTTTTTTACTGCATAGGGTGGACAGTTGGGAACAAAGGGTAAAAGTCTCTGCTGGATTAGAAAAATCATTTGACTCCTGTGCTGGCAGAAAAAACTGTTTCCACGAACAACCCTGAGAAATTGCACAGTAACCATGGTTAACTCAAATGAGCTTGTGGATCTAGACCCGATTATGGGGGATATCCTGTCGGTTTGGGGAAAAGACCCGACAGTAAAGAATATTGAACGGTATTTTGGAGCTGCAGGGAATTTCAGATCCGGAACCCTTTCGCCGAAATCGCTCAGGATCAACCAATATTTCCTTCAATTGACTGAGGGTTGTGATGAGAACGCTCTGCTTCATCAAGATCTCCAAGTTTTTCAGCAGCCGGCCAAACCAGGTGAGGATTCATTGCATGCAGTTTTTCACACCCGAGCCAAGGAAACAAAGGGAAATCACTTGCTGTGCAGCCGGTTCTATCTCGGGGATTAGAGGATATAGTAAATTTCATTACTAGTTCCGAACAACCGGGTGAAAAGAGGGCAGGAAGAGTTTTAGCGTTAACAAGGGTTTCCATTGAGAAAGAACAGGGCACTTCAAAGGGAAATGGAGGTCGGCCGAAAGATGCGACCGAGTTTTCTTCAGATCTGCAAAAGGCCACACATGCAGAAGCCCCGGGTTTTCAGGTAACTCAACTATCTCTTGTCAATTTCATTCGGGAGTCTCTGGATATTCCAATTTTAGACAGGCCCGAGCCTGGGCGCACACAAACAAACCCTAGTTTGGAAGGGACCGATTTAAACAGGGTGGCAAGGGAGGAAGACATCGGTGGAAATAAAAAAGGGGAGAAGCGGAAAAAACAAAGACCTATTTGCCAACAGGAATTGGAAGGGAACCTGGTTCTGGGTATGGACATGAGTATTGAGGAAGCTTTGGAGGTGGCAGATTGCACAGTGGTGGGTAGGGCGAGAGGGAAGAAATTTTCCTCTAGCTACATCGAAGCTTGGGGAGAAAATAATTGGCTGACAGATCAAGAAAGTGCATTCGAAGCCTCAACCTTAGCGAAGGGATGGTTTATGTTTTGTTTTGAGAACAAAGAGGCGGCTGACTGGGTGATTTCAAGGAATTGGGTTATAGGGAACATTCCTGTTCTCATGAAAAAATCGACACCTTTGTTCGATGCTGTTCACGAAAAAAAAGATGTCTTCCCGGTCTGAGTCAGGGCACTTGGTTTGCCTTTGTTCTTATGGGCCGAGTCAGTTTTCAAAGCCATAGGGGACAGATTGGGTAACTATCTGGGAGCTGATATGTCCTTTCTGAAAACCCGGAATAGAGCCATGGCGCGGATATTAGTCAGTCTAAACCCCGGCGAAGGACTTGCAAAGAAGATTAATCTGCAATACAAGGACCTAGTGTTTGAACAGATCTTGGATTACGAATATTTGCCTTTCAGGTGTCACAGATGCCACGAATACGAGCATCTGGTCAAGAAATGCTCCCTAGGAAGGCATAGGCGGCGTTTCCAAAGGGTAACAACTTAGTGGGAGACTGCTTACAGTCCAATCCATCATTCTCAGGGACAGGAGTTCCCAACAGAACAAATAAATGTAGATATGGAGACCGCGGCCCACATGGAAGTGCAGCTGCTGGAATTAGCTCAACAGGCTCCTTTGCCCACCATCGTGGATAAATATTTGGAACTGGAGACTGCCCCACTAAAAGTGGAGCTTTCCGAGGGGACGACACTACCTAACAATGGAGCAATGGGTATGTGCTTAGAATCAACCCCACCTCCTCTTCAAATTTCTGAATCTATGGATGTTTGTTTGGGCCAAACTCCTCCTTGTAAGCATTTTTTTCCTAATAATAATGATAGAATAATAATACATGATGAAACCATTGATGGATCCGGAATCAAAGACATCTCGGCTGCTATGCCCTCCCTAAACCTGAACTGTGAAGGTGCTTCTTTTGAACCTGACCCCTTGGCCCTTCTCCCATCATGCCCCTACAACCTTAGATCCCTCGACAATAAGCCTGTTATCTCCAATTCTGTAGGTGGTATTGGTTCGCTTCCCCCCCAAAGTCAAAAAAGGAAAAAAAGAGGCCGAAAATCCAACCTTTCCATGGCTCAGATAAAATCAAAGTTTGATGTAGTTGATGGAAAACAATAGTCTATCACTGGGGCTCTTAGAGCAATGCAGGCCACTGAAGAGGTTGTAAAATGATCTTGACCTCTTGGAACTGTAGGGGTTTAGCCAGTAAACCCAAAAAACTAGCCATTCGGGAGATGTTTCAAAATTCAAAAACAGACATCCTCTTTCTCCAGGAGACCCTTGGAAAGGGAGTTGAAGTGGAGACAGCGTTAAATGCTCTGTTGCCTGGCTGGAGATTCTCAACAATTAACTCCGAGGGTCACTCAGGAGGATTGGCAATAGGCTACAAGGAAGGAAGAATTAAGGTTTGGAATCAGTGGGGGACGAAACAGGCGATGGGAATGGAAGTCCAGTCCACAGATTTTGCCTTCCCCCTAACCATCTGCAATGTATATGGCCCCTGCCAGGATAGGGTGACTTTCTGGAATAATCTGATGTCAAAATCCTTCTTGAAGGATAAAAGCTTGGTGCTGCGAGGGGATTTAAATTTCTCTATAGGAAGAGCGGAGGCATGGGGTCCTTCGGCCAGGGAAGATCCCATGTCAGATTTTTTCTTAAATATGTTTACTGTCAACAATCTAATAGATATAAATTTGCTCAAATTAAAGCCGACTTGGAGGAACAGGAGAACAAGGGATGCTAGAGTGGCAAAAAGGCTGGATCGTTTTCTCATTAATGATGAGTTAGCGTCCAGGATTCCTATGTTTCGACAATGGATAGAAGAAGGAGGGCTCTCAGATCACTTCCCAGTTTTCTTAGAATTCTCCATTCCCCCTCCAAAGCCACCCGCTCCCTTTAAATTTAATTCTTCCTGGTTACAAGATGATTCCTTTAACAATATTTTCAAGCAAACATGGAAGCATCCTGAAGCCAATGCTCAAGAGGAAAAAGGCTTCTTGTTTATGGAAAATCTTAAAAGACTGAAGAAAGCTACCATAAGTTGGGCAAAGGCTAGGAAGGAAGCCCAGAATGAGGACTTTAATAAGATAAGTGAGGAGCTAAAAAAGCCGGAAAGCATAGAGGAGGATGGATATGTGTCTCAGGCTTCAAAGGATAGAATTCTTCACCTTGAGAAACTCAAGAACCAATTTCTTCTGGCTAAAGAAGAGGAATGGAGACTAAAGAGCAGAACAATATGGCTAAAAGCTAGAGATGAAAACACCAAATTTTTCCACAACTATGCTAAAGGGAGAAAGTCGGCAAATACTATCTGGTCCCTAAAAAACGAAGAAGGAAGGGAGGTGCAGACTTTCAAATCCTTGTCCGAGTTAGGACAAAGACACTTCCAAAAACTATTTGCAGATCCAGGAGAGACCACAATTGTTGAGGTAATAAAGACTGCTCAATGTTTTTCAAGGTTCCTCGAGGAGGATGAAGCGGAGGACCTATATTGCCAGGTAAGCAAGGAGGAAGTAGAATCAACAATAAAATCCATGGCTAAAGAGAAAAGTCCTGGGCCAGATGGATGGTCCATTGAACTTTTCCTCCACTTCTTTGATCTAATAGGAGCAGAGATCACAGAAGTGGTGGAGGAATCTAGGAAAAAATGTGAGGTCTATAGCCCTTATAATGCTACTTTTATAGCTCTCATTCCAAAGAAGGAAGTTCCTGAAAGTTTTGAGGATTTCAAGCCAATTTCGCTATGTAACAGTATTTATAAAATCATAGCAAAGGTGATAGCGAACAGAATCAAACCAATTTTGTCGAGGCACATTTCAATGGAGCAATTTGGCTTCTTATCGGGAAGACAAATTCATGAAGCCATAGGAGTTGCTCAGGAGGTCATGCATAGTGTCAGATAGAAGAATAAGAAGGGTGTTGTCATTAAAATTGATTTATCCAAAGCATATGACAGAATAAATTAGTTATATATCAGGCTGCTTCTAACTCATCTTGGTTTTAAAACTGATTTCATTAGCTGGATCTTGGGATGTATCTCGAACGTTAGTTATGCAATTCTTATCAATGGAGCAGCTTCTTCTTTCTTCAAAGGACAACGGGGTCTGAGGCAGGGGTGTCCCTTGTCCCCTCTTCTCTTCCTGTTAGTTGCAGAGGGCCTCAGCCAGCTGATCCATAAGGCCAGAAGGGAGGGGAAGGTAAAAGGTATTGAAGTAGCTACTAATTTATTTATCTCTCATCTCCTTTTTGTTGATGATATCTTGATCTTCACAAATAGTGAGCAAATTGAAATAAAGGAATTAAAAAACATTTTAGAGTTGTTTCTGAAAGCAACAAGCATGCAGATAAACTCCAGGAAATACCAGCTGATAATGACAGGTATAGCATTACAGGAGAGGGCAAGGCTTAAATCCTTTTTCCCTTTCCAACCTAGTACTTTGGAACTCCCTTTCAAGTACTTAGGTTTCTGGCTAAAACCAAATGCATACAAGAAGGAGGATTGGAACTGGCTGATTGCAAAGATAGAATCCAGAATTTCCCATTGGAGTTTCAAATGGCTCTCTAGAGCGGGGAGATTGACCCTTATAAAATCAGTGCTTTTGGCCATTCCAGTATATTGGGCAGCATTAACATGGGTTCCTAAGGGCATCATGGAAAAGATCAGAAGACTATGTAGTAGATTCTTATGGGATGGCTCAAAGGAAAACCCGGTGCTACCATGGGTGGCTTGGGATAAAGTGGCAAGGTCAAAGGAATGGGGAGGCTGGGGGATAAAAAGTCTTCCTGATTTTAGTCTCTCTCTGGCAGCAAAATCGGGATGGAGACTTATAAAGATGGAAAATCTATGGACCAGAGTGGTAAAAAGAAAATATATAGACCCTGTCCCATTGGAAGATTGGATAAGAAACCCGGTCAAGAACAAGCAGAATGTTTTAGTGATATGGAAGGCAACGGTGGAATCATTCAAGGTAATTGAACAAGGATTGGCATGGAAGATTGGGAATG
The DNA here is from genome assembly GCA_000404065.3 of Pinus taeda. Taxonomy (NCBI): domain Eukaryota; kingdom Viridiplantae; phylum Streptophyta; class Pinopsida; order Pinales; family Pinaceae; genus Pinus; species Pinus taeda. The sequence continues at coordinate 7,875 of APFE031395756.1, read as the reverse complement.
GTAGGAATCTGAAGATTAGGAAAGATCCTTGGATAGGATGCAATGAAAACTATGCTTTATCACCTGGCTTAATCAGGGATTTAGAAGGAAAAAACATTTTGACCCTAGATCAGGTGGAAAAGGTAGGTCAATCAAACATGTGGGGTCAGGCATGGAAAGATGGAGGGGACCTTGAGCTGGATCAAAGGTGGTGGAATGAATGGCATTCATTTACTCAAGAACTTTTTCGCTCCAATGTAAGGCTTAAAGACAATCCGGACATGTTGATTTGGGCCCACGGAGAAACTGGAGATTATTCTCCAAAAGATGGATACAAATTCATTCTATCCAGGAAGGGATGGGGAGAACCAGAGTGGTGGTCGAAACATATTTGGAAGCTAAAATGTCCAGCAAAGGCCAGACTCTTTTTCTGATGTCTACTAAGAAGGAAAATCCCAACCTGGGACATTCTTCAGTCTAGGTACATGCATGGCCCTGGGAGGTGCTCACTTTGCAAAGATGAAGTGGAATCAATCAACCATCTTTTTCTAAACTGCATTGAAACAAAGAATATCTGGGGGGAGGTAGAGAAATTGATGAACAAAAAGTTTGAATGGGGCAATGGGAACCTGGATGAGGCCTGGTGTAAATGGTGGCATCAATATCCGGAAGGGAACATGAGAAATCTTCCGCCCATCATCTGCTAGGGTGTTTGGCTTGCTAGAAACAGAACTATTTTTCAAGATAAGGGAACTCCGCCAAATGTCACTGCCATTCAAGTGGTATCCATCTACACTTCTATCCCAGAACCAGAGGAGGAAAAATCCCAAAATGAAAACAAGACCGTGCAAATTAAAGAAGGCATTCCCTGGGCTTTCTTTGACGATGCCTCACAAAACAACCGGGCAGGAGCAGGTATAATCATCCACCTAAATGCAAACCACTCCCTCAAAACCTCAGTTAGGTTGGGGTCAGGATCAAACAAGTTTGCCGAACTGTCAGCTTTGAGACTCCTTCTATGTTGGCTAATTCAAAGAAACACCTTCACAATTCAGGTCTTTGGAGACTCTCTCAATGTTATAAATTGGGTCAACGGAAAAAGCACATGCAAAAACCAAATTTTGAAACCCATGCTGGAAGAAGTGCAGGTATTAAAAACATCTTTTAACAACTTCTCTCTATGCCATATCTACAGGGACAACAATGAACCCGTGGACAAGCTTTCTAAGGAAGGTTTGCAGCAAACTTTGGGAGGCTGGAAAATAGTGGAAGATCGCCAAGGACAGGTCCTAACATCAGAACTGCCGCCATATGCATAATCTACAGCTGCTGTTTTTACATATCTTTTTTCTTTTTTGTTTCATGCACAGGGTTTTAAATCAAACATATATCACAGACTATTTAATCGTTTTGAATATGCACCTGGACATTATGGTTTACTTACTCTATATGGGTTGTTTTCCTCTCTGTTGAGGAGACCCAAATGATATGATGTTTTTTGTTTAAACTGCCTCTCTTGGGGAGGACATTTTTTATCATGGCTGTAAGTCAAAAAACAGCTTACAGAAAAGTTTTATTTGCAGCAGTATTTTGCTCTGAAAACAGTGGAATAAAATGACAGTAAGGAGGACTTTTATTGATTGCAACAGTATTGGAAATGCTCATCATATGCAATGTAACTTTTTATTTTCTTAATAAAAGTTCGCTTTCTTTTCGAAAAAACAATAATAAAATAAATATAAAAATAAAAATAAAAATTAGTATATAATTTAAGAGTTAATTTAAACAATTGAATATGAATAATATTTGATATTTAAACTTTAAAAAAAGATTCTGGAAAGATAAAAAACGTGAATTTTTAAAATGAGAAACCATTATATTAAAAAAAAATCGTTATTTTTTAAAATGGGAAAAAACTATAACTAGTTAACTTCTCGCGATGTATCATCTAGCCATCCAAAATTTACTTGGCGGCACACTTAGACTGAAACCAATAAAAAAAAAACCTCAAAACTGAAATAAATCAACTTAGGATAAAAATAGGATGAAAATGGCAGGGAGCAATAGTATCTATTTATAAAAATTCTCCCAAAAAAATAGTCCTAGAGTTTCACAATCGGACGATCAAGTTTGACATGCACTAGACCCTACTGGGCTGTAAATTCCCCGTCGACCATTCCTTCTACCATATTCTCTACACCTTCATCCAATTGAATTGTAAGTCCGCGTATACAATATCCTCTACACCTTGACTCTACTTCACAAACTGACTCCACTACTGGGACTTACCTTACGTAGGGTGCGAGCCATATTTAAGATCTGACCTGAATTTGCACTTAGTATCGAACCTATATCCCAGACATAGTGGCCTTGGTTTATCTCCATATGACTAGCAGTCTTTTCTCCCTTTTTGGTGGCAGCCTCGAACTCACATCCCACTCGATGGCGCTAAACTTAATGTTTCACCGTGTTGCAAAGATACCATGAACTATTTCCTCACGCCAATATGAACGCTCCATTTTGTGTAGAGCAACTCCCTTCCTGTAAACTTCATCACTTAGGATGCGTGCAAACTTCATCACTTAGGATGCGTGCAATGGAAGCAATTTTCTATTATAAAACGCAGTAGTCTATAACGCGACTTTTTGAAAGCCTTTCCGGTGGATTTTTCCGGTCAAAATCCGGCAGCAATTCATTGGAATCTCAAGTTTGATAGCTAGTTTCTGCACAATCAATGGCTCCCAGGGGTTTTCCAGGGCGGTGAATCCAAATATGCAGTTAAAAAATCATTTTAACTGCTAAAAATCAAGATTTAACCTCATTTCTTCCGCCGGATTCCGTCACCGGAATCTTCAAAAAGTTCCATTATAGACAACTCCTTATAAAACAAGGTAAAATGGAATTGATAAAGCTACCTTGTACTGAAGAGAGAAAAAATATGCGACTTCGCAGCCATAAACTAGATCTTGAAGCTGAGTTTGTGCCTCATACGATATGGTAGCCATTGCTTCGAATCGTTCTTGAACGGGTAAGTGCATCAACAACTCAGAAAAGTTACTTCCTCCGAAGATCTGAAGACCCTACGTATGGATGTATGGCGTCCAGGGTATGCATAAAGAACTTTGCGCGGGCGTTCAAAATTCAAAATTTAAATTTCAAATGGGAGGGACTGCGTTAGCCATCCCATCTACCGAATTCTAATGCCTACTAGTTCTCGTTAGTCTGTGTGAGCCCCTATGGATAAAGATGTGAAGTGATGGCTAGTTTTACGACCAGGGTTGGAATTTGTATTTTTTTTATTCATCATATATTTTTTTTTTTTTTTAGGTTTTTATACTACTTCTCAAGAAACGTTATGTTTAAAATTTTTCCCTTCCAAAAGTGATGTTTTGATAGTAAATTGATCATTCACTAATAAAGGTTTCATTAAAAACACATATCTATCATAAGAAGAAAAAAAACAAAATGACCATAAGACATAGATGATTTATTGAATTCTCAATTTTGGTTTGAAATTATATGTAACACTCATAATAAAATCTGGATAACTCTAAAATCAAATTTCCTTGATTCAGACATGCCATAACATGATATCACTAAGGAGATATTATTGGAAGTATAAGATGACCAACAAAGTAAAACTATGAGATGGACTAAACTCTCCATCCTCTCCACGATCATAATCACATGGAATCAATGTGAGGGTCCACCGCGGAGAGTTTGTAGTCAAGTACGTACAATGTATAAAAAATGCTTTAGTATTTCATAAGTGGTCATAGATGTCATTCTTCATGAGCCATATCTTTCAAATCTTTTAAGTGATATGTTGAGACACTCTATATCTAGTGCAGATTGTAGTCGGAGCGACACTTTCACTGTTCCACGGATGATATTGTGACATAGGATAACTTTCATAAGTGAGTGGTGAGTTGGTGACATTGTGACAAGGCTCTGGCCCAAACAATCCAATAAAGGTGGGTGGCCAATACACTCAAGGAGAGCAAGTGGGAACAAGCAAGATTGTGGCCCAAAACTATTGTGACAAGGAAGAGGTTTTGTTCTTTTAGCTATGTAGGTTTGATTATGCACTAACACACTCATGGATCGATTGTTTGATTCATTCAAGAGGGAATTTTAATGATGTTTACATAAGAGATAGATACATATTCAGTGGATTTCAAGGAAACAATTTGCACTTGGATTCTAATCCAACTTACCCTGATCAAATGAACAAATTGTGAGTTATTGAACGACATTCCTTTTAAAGAGTACGAAATATATATGTTTTCTTCCCCTTGTACCTTCTAGGTGACACTTATGGAAATTCAATCATATTAAGATTGAGCATATGATGAGATTTCATCATGAACAAAACATTTCAAACGAAGCCAAATTTGTTGTGTTATGGGAATATATATATATATATATATATATTTTATATAAAGTCTCTATTAGACAAGATGCTTATTGATCACTTAGTTTTGTAGACATATATTTAAGGAAAATAGGTAATAACATTTGTTGAATGGTCTGAAATCCATTTTCTGTGGTTGTGTGTCCTTAGGCTATAGGTGCTTTTGTGCAAGTTGTAAGTATCTTAGTTCCTACTTTAATAAAAATATGTTTCACTTTCTATGTGTGTGCATATTCAAATTCACTTGGGAGCTCTCTTCAATTGGCATGGTCCACTCACATTTACCTCAAGCTACATCAACAAGAAAGAAATCAATGAAAGGTGAAAAGGGACCTAAATAGATTTACCCATGGAAAATTGAAATCTTGCAATTTTAATGGCACAAAATAAAATAGAGAAAGACTAAGAATGTGAAGCCTAGGAATAAAATACACAAAAATGTTATCTATAAGTTTATAGTTTCTATTTGTAATAATTCCTAAAGCATAAAAGAGCCAAACAAAGGTCATTTCTAGAAGGTTTTTTCAAAAAAGTTTTCCAAGGTAAGATATCTGCATTATTACCATGTTTACAATTGAGTTCTTCAACACCATTTCTACATTTATTAATTCTAATAAATTAATAAATAGTTTCCAGTAATGTTTTACATTTGTTTCATTCTCATGGTATTGTACAATTAATAAATTAGATTTTGGTTTACTTGAACCTACTTAACGTATTAAAAGTATGTGTTTAAGTAACACACCTTGTTGGTGATGGATAGAGTAAAATATAAACCACTGTAATAGTTAAATATAAATACACTTACAAATTTTATAAAGGAATTGTGTTTATAAATTGGAATTGTTGACAATTTTCTTTTTAGTGCTATAGTATGTCTTAAAATTGCTTTTGTTTGGCTAAGATTTTGATTTCATTCAATGTAAAGAAATAGGTTAATAGCCCAAGGCTCGGAGATATTTGGTAAGAGTGAAATCCAGACTCGGACTACAAGTAGGGTAATTCTAGGGAGTGGTTTTTCTTGAATAGTCATGATGAGTCAACCTGCATTATGGATAGCTGCGAGTGAGGATTGTCCCCAATCTGAATTTCACCACTGAATTATAATCATTTTTCCCAATATGTTAAAAAAAGAGAAAAGTAGACAAAAAAAATATTATAGAGAGAAATTCACTAAGTTCACTGCATAGATTTCAAGTATATTTTTAGCTAAAACATCATTAAAAAAACACTAAACTTTTCTAAGGAATTATATATCAAATTTTAATTGTTTAAGATTGGAGAGTTTTTTAAACATACTGAATTGATTTATACATCAAAAAAGTAAAAGTATTTAATCCACACAAATCTACAATTTTTTTAAAAGATACCATACTTTTTTTTTTTGTGGTTCACGGACACCCTGGTCAACGGGTGGTGGCCACGTCCACGGAAAATCTGGGTTGATTGACCCCGAAGGGAATCTAGGCCCGCAGCCCACTAGCTAGGCCTAACCCGAAGGGCTTTGGGGAGAATGGACCTTGTGACCTACCGATTGACAAGGCACTGATGTTGACCAATTGAGCTAACCCTTTGGGCTGAAAAAAAAGATACCATACTTAATTACAATCCAAAAAAAAACTAAAATACTTAATAATAACCAAGCTCTGAATCGCGGGATGGTCATGAATAATATCTTTCAGCAAGTCTTGTCAAAGCCACAATCATGGAGATTATGGTGCATACGATTCTAATTTCAGTCGATCATTTATGTAAAATAAAGTCGAGGAAACTGCCATTATCGTCCTCTAATGCTTTCAATTCTTGAGAATCATCATCAGAAAGCACATGGGTTTTTCTTCTATAACCACTTTTCAAACACTTAATCAAAAATTAACACAACCTCAATAATTATACAACTCTACAAATATTATGGTTATAATCGCAAGACCAGAATAACCCAGAGATCATATAATTATGAAGATAAAATTACACTGCAAGCAAACTGTTCAAATTTAAAAATTAAGTGTTGTAGTAGCACTTTGTTTGAATTGCAAAGTTTGGTAGTAGATTTTTTCATATTTTGAAATCCTACCAAGCAAAGCTTTGAAATTAAAGTTTATTTGTTGATAAGATCATTATTGATTTATTATAGTGTCCGTTAATGGAATGGTGTCACTCTCTAGATAATATATTAATAATGTTGTCAAAAAAACCTTAATCGTAAAATATATGTTATGCATCCTTCCAAACACGTCAGGTCAAACGGTCATTAAAAAAATTTCAACGTATTTTACGAGTAAAATGGTCTCTGATGGAAAAATTCCCGTCAAATTTCAATCCTACTTACATGATAGAGGAATAAGATTATGGACAATTTCACCTAGATTCTTTGACAATTGTCAACATTGCCTGACATCTTCAACGAGTGACATTTTTGGAGGTGAGACACCCTTCAAGTTAGAAGTTAACTTTGATATCCCTTATTGAAAGGAAAAATAGATGCAAATTCTTTGGATATATGGTTAAATATATTAAAGGGATATTACTCTATCCAAAAAAAAAATTGAAAATGAGAAGATCGCCTTCATGCTCATAAAATCCCTTCTTCATATCAAATATTGTTGGGAAGGTTACTAGGAGAGACATAGAGAAGATGAGTCTGGGATATTGGATGCAAACCCACTTGGGCCATTTTCGTTGATGCCCTAATGGAGGAATTCTACCCAAAAGGAAACTATGATGAACAATACATGATATGGACAACTCGAACAAGCGAATTTTTATCTGGTTCGTTGAACAAGTCCTTTCGGGGGTGTTTATTCTCTTATAAAGAAAGTGACGTGGAGAATGTCACTTTCAACATCTGCCACTATATTATTTATTTTTTATTTTATTTTTTTCACTAGGAAAAACGTCTTCTTCAATATCAGTAAAGAAACTACAATTACAGGGTTTTGTCCCCGGTCATAATATCAAACTTAACAACAAAAAAATTAATCACAAAAAAAAAAACATAAATTCATTGTTATGCTATCATTCACTAAAAGTTCATCTTATGTTCAGAAGAGCTTAGTTACAAAAAACAAAGTAGAAATAAAACAAGTATTTTATACTAGTCCTATCTAAGAGGTAGGAATAGTGTCAAAGTCAAATATGGAGTCTCAGTGGTATACAACATAATGCATGACTCCAGGGGATGCTGAAATGCCTCTTTTGGAGAGTAAGTCAGCGATGAGGTTCTGCTCTCTGTGTATATGATTAAAATCAATGCGCTGAAATGCATTTATCAGGATATGAATACGCTTCATCCATTAGGTCATAACATGATGTTGGAAACATGACAATCCCTTTATCCAATCAATGCATCCTTTAGAGTCCTCAAAAATATGTAGATTGGAAATGTTGAGCCAACTAGCATTGAATAGCAACCCCCATAATGTGATGATATCTGCTTTGTTGTTGGCACTAGAACCACCCTCCCACCAAAAGTGATAATACTT
>APFE031395743.1:7591-34304 GCA_000404065.3 Pinus taeda | reverse complement strand
TTTGGGGAGGGGGCCAGAAGGGTGTGGTGGGGGAGTGGGTGACTGGCTGATTGCAAGATGGGGTTGCCTTAGGCCCACCATACTCACGGCGGAAATATTTGTTAATTTGGTTGACAAAAAATTTTAAGTTTAGAAAAAAAATCTACTTCGTTAAACTAATTTAATATCAGAAATTTCAAGGAAAAAAATTTAACTGACCTTTCAATTGTGAGAATTCTTCGTTGAATATGTTGTTGATCCCAATGTTGTACCTACTCCACAAATTTGCTCCAAGTATTTCAACGAACCTCAAAAAACCTTGATGTAACTTGAGTAATAGTGATAATGGAATATATAGGTGAAATTACAGAGATGTTTTACCGTATGGTGAATGCGCGATTAATTAGATTTAATAAATTTTAACATTTTATTTTTTTATGGTGATCAATGAAAATATGATAAAGCAAATAGTATGGAATTGTTTTACAGTGGAGTGAATGTGGGATTAATTTGTTTCAGAATGTATTATAAAAATTAAAAAAAACATTCAATTGTTTAGTAAATATTATTATACTTTGACTATTAAAATAATTTAGGTAGATAGTTGTTAGTTTACAATTTTAACTTTAATGATTTATTTCATAAAAAAAATAGTTTACATTTTCATTCATTAAATTGCAGAATAAAATAATGAAGTGAAATAAATCTCACAAACTTTTAGGAGGGAAATATTTTCGCGAATTTTTTTGGGAGGAAAATTTTTGGAGGGAAATATTTACGGGAAATTTTTTGGGGGGAAATTTTTGGAGGGAAAATTTCATTCTCTAAGCTATATAATATCTTTAGGAGACTCTCCATTTGTATCATTCAACATCTTCTATTTGAAAGGGATGGATTGTCCTGATAGTGAAGTTTCGATTTATACAACATAAACATCTTCATCGTGTAAAAACTCTATTCATATGGATGAATATAGCGGGAATTATTCCACTATGAATAGAAAGTCAATTCTTCCACTTAGTCCTGATCCTAAGGACTATGAGAGCAGCACTAATGAAAGAGGGGATGGAGAATTTCAAATAAAGAAAGAGTCACAGATTCCACTTAGTCTGAATTCGAAGGACTATGAAAGCAGTAGTGATGATGAGTTTGATGAAAAATTGCAAAAGAATGGAGTCTCACGGTGTCCACTTAGTCCTAATTCTATGGACTATGAAAGAAATAGTGACACAGAGCATGATGGTGAAGTTCAAAAGAATGTAGTGCGACGGTGTCCACTTAGTCCTAATTCTAAGGACTATGAGAGAAACAGTGTTGAAGAGCATGATGACGAATTTCAAAAGAATGGATTGTCATGATGTCCACTTAGTCCTAATTCTAAGGACCATGAGAACAATAGTGATGAAGAGCATGATCACGAATTTGAAAAGAATGGAGTGTCAAAGTGTCCATTTAGTCCTAATTCTAAGGACTATGAGAGAAGTAGCGATGAAGTGCATGACGAAGAATTTCAAAAGTATGGAGTGTCACAGTGTCTAGTTAGTCCTAATTCTAAGGACTATGAGAGCATCTTTAACGAAGAGCGGGATGATGAATTTCAAAAGTATGGAGTGCCACAGTGTCCAGTTAGTCCTAATTCTAAGGACTATGATAGCAGTAGTGATGAAGAGCGGGATGATGAATTTCAAAAGAATGGAGTGTCACGGTGACCACTTAGTCCTAATTCTAAGGACTATGAGAGCAATAGTGATGAAGAGCGCAACGATGAATTTCAAAATAATGGAGTGTCACAATGTCTTCTTAGTCCTGATTCTAAGAACTATGAGAGCAGCAGTGATGAAGGATAGGATGATGCAATTAATCCTATTTCTAATGAGTATAAAGGTAGCAGTGATGAAGGATAGGATGATACACTTAGTCCTAATTCTATGGACTGTGAGAGAAGCACTGAAAATGCACATGAGGAAGAATATCCAATAAACATCGAGTCAAATTTTCCATTGAGTCCGAATTCTATGGACTATGACAGTAGCACTGAAGAAGGGGAAGATGAAGAATATCCTCCAAGTCAGTATTTGAAAAGCACAGTTGATCATAGTGTGGATAACATTCCTCTTAATGACGATGAAAATTCTTATACAAATGATGATCTAATGATGGAGATGTTGCCAAGAAATATTTTATCGAGGAGTAGGAGCAAACCTTTTCGTATCAATGCAAGATGTTCTAGTTATACAATGGGTAGAGCAGAATATCTGACGAGAAGAAGTTCTATCAGTGCACTCATTTCAAGTGAATGTTGCCAAAAATATTTCTTGAAACATATGGATTTCAAATTTGCATTAGAGAGCAGGAAGAGATATTTGTCATTGAATAAAAGCATGAAAATTCATATTTAGTTGGGTGCATGCAATCTACATTGTCAGGTTATGATTATCATATTAAGACTTTATTTATCTGTAGAAAAGCTTTCAAAATGTTTCATTCGATTGGGAATTTTCGTCTCTCGAGAATTCAAGAAAATTTGGAAAGGGATCCCACATTTTATTCTGAAGTACGTCATAAAAGAAGGGTTTGGGCCATTATCAAACACTGCAATGTTATGGATGAAAGATTTCTTTTCAAAGCATGGAGAGTGTATGCCAAATAGAGAGACAATACATATTCCAGATAATTTTCGAGACGCAAAATCTACAACTTATACAAATAATATGCAGAAGGTGTTGAGGGACATGGCTGGTTTATTACATATCAATGTTTTGTGAAGATATGGAAGAAAGAATTCAACAATGTCCGTATTCCTAGGAAGACAAGGATGGGGATTTGCAGTACATCGCCTTCTCTTAAATAAAAAAGGGACAAATGTGAAGGGTCAAAGGAGGTAGGCATTCAAAACTTTAACTTTTAAAATTGTATATTCATCAAGTATGAAAACATATTTCTTAATGGATTTCTTTTATTTTGTGTAGATTCAATTTTCAAAGATCTGCAGGAGCATCCCGAACAACAAACAAATGAATGGAAAAAGTTGTACAAGCATCGAAAGAAGTGTTATGATAATCTGAATAAAAAATTGGGTTTGATAATTGATGGTATGGACCAAAAGAAAACACTTTTACCACATTTTGTTCAAACACCCAAAAATTTACAGGAGAAAATTTTTATTCAGTATCACTTGGTCAGTTGTATGGTCTTCAATGGGAAAATGTTGCCAAAGGTCTACCTCACAACTCCAAATATTCATAATGATACAAATCTAACCATAACCATAATTCATGATGTGCTTTCTCAATGGTCTGGTAATCTTCCTGGAGTTTTGTATCTACAATTGGACAACACTTGCCGTGAAAAAATATCAGGTTGCTTTTGGATATCTAAACATGCTTGTTGAATTGAGAATTTTTCAGAAGGTAAAGGTTGGTTTCCTTCTTGTTGGGCACACTCATGACCATATTGATCAGATGTTCAATTGTTTTTCAGTCACATTGAGGAAGGAAGCTGGGAGATTGCCATCATTAATTGAATGTATTAAGAAATCATACATGCCAAAGCCTATTTTTGATGTGTTGGAAGAAACTATTGACATGCAAAGTTTATTATGGGATCATATGGTGAGGGGAAATGCATTGAACAACTTAATGACATTAGCTTCCAACATCAATTTCGTATCAAAAAAATTGATGGGAAAACACTAATATGGGGCAAGGCGTATTCAACTACTACAGAATGGGGACCATCATCAGGTTTGCAATTTTTGAAGTTCATTCCAAATCATCCAATACTTGCATCAAAAATATTGTTATTACAATCAGTTGGTGAAGTTCATAATGCATGCAAACAAAATAGAGATATAAATTATTCTGATTGCCTAGAAGAAATTACAAAATGTATTAGATATACATATGAGTACTTTGACATTACTAATTCAGTTTGGTGGGAATCATTTTTCAATAATCAAAGTGATATCATTTCAACAAAAAAAATGAAGATATACCTTTGAAAAATCCATTTATTTGGCCACAAAATGTGTCAAATGCATATGAGGAAATAAACATTGCTGAACAACAACAATCTCAAGGTATCATTAATTCTTTACAGGCAGAGGAAAGAGAGATGTATGTTGGTTTTAGAAGATCTCATGCACAACGTGAAGCCATGGAAGACCTTTACAGGGGTTCAGTACAAGATATTAAGGAGGGTTGCATGATCACAGTGCTAGCAGATGGAGATCTCAATGGCTATCCATTCTAGGTTGCTAAAGTTATAAAGGTATTTATAGAAAATGAGGATGTTACAAGTGTTGAAGTACATTGGTATGCCACAAATACACGGCCATTCAATGGTGTGTATAAGCCAGAGATGGTAGTTGACAAAAAAAATGGCGGAAAGAGAAAAAGAAAGGGTACGAATATAAATCATCGCCACACGGACATATTGAAATTGGAGGATGTTGACATACTTGTTTATGACTTCAATTTAACAAAGAGGGGAACTCTTCACTTCAAGATGATATAGATTCTGAAAAGGTTGTTACTAGAAGGAACAACGTTGAGAAGTGAGTCTACTAAAACCAGTAGTAGATCTAGAAGAATATTGAAACTTGAAATGATGGGCATGCATGTGGACTCAAATGGGGCACTAGTTGATGAAAGAGAAGAATATGGAACATCTTTGTCAGCATCCAGTCACTCATCTGAAGATGTGAATTCTGATGGTGTGCAAGAAAAATATGAGTGATTTTGAATAATTGTTTAAGACATTTTATCTAACTGACGTATGCATCATATCTTGAAATAAAATTTTTGATTTCGATATGGTGTTAAATGAGAAGTTATGAGTCATTTTTATGTTGTTGGATCATTTTACTAGCATTGTTTTTAAATTTTGAAGATTGACCCTAAAAAACAATCATCATTCCAGTATAATCACTTTTTCGTTTTCAAGCTATATTTTGCATGAAAATTTTGTTTTCACTGCCATTTTTAAGACATGTTCAAAATTGTCCCTAAAAAAAACATCCTTCCAATATACACACTTTTCGTTTTAGCACTGTTTTTGATGATTTTTTGGCATTTTTTGGCCAGAGTTCCTGTTTTGTGTTTTAGTTCCCATTTCAAAATTTACAGTGTTATTCTGAGATGCAAGGAAATTATGTGCTAATTAAAAATTCATTTGTACAATGTAGAGTTACATTTGGGTTATGAGAATTATGTACATGAAAAACGTTAGGTTCATTTCGAGCATTATTGGAAAATTATTTTTGTTTGTATTATCAATAAACCACTCAACCATGGCCATAGATTTACTCTACCATAATAGGAATTTCTCAGTGAACCCTATTTCTATCAAGATAATGTATATTTAAATAATAATTTCATAGTTAAGGGTATAAAATTATTTCGTATTTTCAATTAGAAAGACTACTGCATACTATCAATAAATTTCTTTAATGTGAATAATCAACTACTATTATTGGAAAAAAATTGATATTTTGACCATTAAAATATTTTCCTCTTCAGTACCACAACATGATCATTTGTTTAGCTATATTGCAAGTCAACATGCTAAACCATATGGTAAAATTAATTCTATATGCAGACACGTTAACCACGATTCAGTAACAATTAATATCAACACATAACTCTTGTCATTTTTTTATTATTTAAAATGGTTCATTGCAATTCATTTTATTGATGTGTGTGTGTGTGTGTGAAACTATCATTATACCAAATGACAATTGGTCCATGTTCTCTTTTTATCTTAGTTTCATTCAAATATACCCATTCAAATATGACATGAGAAAATTCCAACATACCCATTCAATTCGACTGCATGTAACTAAAATAAAAAGAGAACTTAGAACAATTGTCATTTGGCATAATTATAGCTATATATAAATCATTCATAATAAATCAAGGGTAACATATTAATTGGTTTTCCCCTTTTTTGGTTCATATAACAAATTCAATGTAAAATATTTTCTTCGAAGGATCATACACAATACATAAGGATTACTATTAAATAAATCAAATACAACTTTACAATCAACCAATTACAATTTATCATTTCAAGGGAACCATTCACCAAGATTGAGATTGGAAATCTATTGCCACTTCCTCTCTATAAATTGATCAAGGCCTCATCATTAATTGGAATTATTTGTGTGTTTGACCAAACATTATTGACGCACCAGTAAGCCTCCTTGTCTACTCCTTGGGTACTCTTCTTTCTCATGAACTCTCGGTCCATACTAGTGTTATAGGAGACATGGATATTGTAGTAGTACGGGGGAGAGTTGCACAAGCCCAAGAGGTTCTCACTAAAAACAACCTCCATATGCACCAAGCACACAACAAAATTAAACTAAAATAAAGTAATCCTTAATGTGATTTAAATATATGAAACTACGTAAAAGTAAGCTTCAACTCTCTCAAACTAACAATGATAAAACAATATTGGTTTCAATAATACACATCAAGGATAAAGAAAAGCATATATATTATAAGTGATTCTCAGTCCAGACATAATATGAAAGGAGAAGAATGACTATATCAATTTTTTCTCAATAATGTTCTAATCATATTTTATGAATCAAATCAATAAAAAAATAACTAAATTAAGATAGCATGACAAAAGCTAACACAACACATATATTAGCTTAATTTGCATAATGATGACATTCTCAAGAATCTGAGTTTTTAGAATCAAATCACAGAGATCGGAATCAATGAAGTGTCTAGATATATGTTACGCTCAGGACACAAGTCACTAGAGGATTTACAAGATCTAATCCATGCACATTAAATTAAACTAACAATGATGAAAAGTAATTCATAAAGATAATTATGGTCCAAGTCACTAAACTCATTTCACCTCTCCAGTGGCCTTTCATCTACCCTCACGACTCTTGCGCTTCCTCTCTATTCTATTATGTTCAATGAATTTTACATGCCTAATTCATCTAAGGATGGTTTATAGCATTTTGATGAGAAATATTTACATTATAATAGTAGAGGAGACATAAGGCTATCGTTTGAAACCCTAGAATCCTTGCAGTCAATGCTTCTATGAACCCAAATAGATTTGCATGAACTTTTAAACAATATTTTGGTGTTCATATCCTATATTGACTATCTACTCAACTTGTTTGTGCATCTTCTATTAACATTAACACAGTGCCTTAGGCTGCTACATGAATCCAGATAGCTTGTTTAACGAAACCCTACTTATGTTCCCTATCTTGGAAACCGTAGATCCCACTATTCTTGTGAGGAAAATAGTTCAATATACATGCGAGTAGTGCATTTCCTCATCTTCCTCCATCTTCAACTATTCCTCCTATTGAATGTGACATAAATTCCATACGCACATAATCTAGGAAGCCTATGGAAAATGCTCAGCGGTCATATTATTATAACTTGCCTAACCTCAATGGCATCATCACATAGAGTGTATAAGCCTCCAAAGATTTTATTGCATTTGTTTCAATGAATTTTCTTTCAGCGTCGGCTTATGAAAATAATCGATGTGCTTCTAATTATCGTGTTTAGATTCATGCTGAGGGCACACCATACTTCCTTCCATGTGAATGGCTCGATTGTTTTTGTATCCTTCAAGTTGTCTTCACCTTACAAATGACAATGTTCTTGAAGATAACTTGCATTCATTTGTTGTTACGATCATTCATCAAACTCCTAAATATTGGACAACATTGCATTCTTTCAAAATATTTATTATCACCCACACATTGTGTTGTTGATTCTTATGTGCATTTTCATTGCTCATTTTTCATCACAAGCTTTGGATGCTACCTGGAGAAGTTCCTTAAATGCATCAATGTTTCCTTCTTGTTATGCATATAGGATATCACAACAATATGTGTCACTTTCCATTACCATCGACTTGTACTCTTGATTGATCCTCCCGAACATATCAATCTAATTCCAAGGTTTCTAAGAATCCCTTTCCATTGTCTAAAATACAACACTCTGCTAGTTGTATACATATGAGAGGTTTCATGTAGTAAAGGTTGTATTCTTATTGAAAGCATTTAGGTGCTACATTTGGAATTCCACAAATAAAATTCAGCATACCATTTAAACATAACTTTTATAAAATTCTTCTAGTTAACTTTTAAAATGACCTCGATATCCCTTTAGTGTGTCTCGTATGAACTATTGCTAACACACTCTATATTTGATTATTATTCTTAAAATGTGCACCTCACTTGAAATTACCTTCCATAGTTCACTAGGGTTTCAATAGAATCTTAGCGAACATTAACTACTTCGAATTCCTTTATCAAGTGCTTATATTGAATAATGTGCCCTTATAGTGCAATATTTCTTAATATTCTGATGCACCATGTGTCCCTCCATTACCTAGTTTCTTCATGGAATGACTGTCTGCATTCCATTAACACCCAAATGTGTAGAATACCCGTGGGTGCTTCAATAAATGAACCTATGGCATATCATGTGAATTCTTGGCATATTAAACAAAACCCGTAATTTGACTCCATATTGGAAAGTACCTCTAAAAATGACATTATTTAACCCCCTACCAATACAAACCCAATACACCTTCACAATTAAAAAACCCCTACTTTCACTAGATATTGCAAATATCTATTTCTTAATTAAGATTTTTTTACCCCTTTATATTTTTTCAAACTTTGAGGTCCATTTTTTATACCTGCAAATATAAAAACCTTTCACCCCTATAGATATGCCAATATATTATTTCATTATTTCCTCAATACATATCCCCCAGTATGAATGCACGTGGTATAATATTTCTCCCACAATGAAGCTTCGCACCTTTTATAGAGTTTTGCATCATGCTCTCCCTGTATGCTTTCCCATTTAATAATATGCCACTTCACATAGAGCCATAAATGTATGTAACAACAAATATACTTCCTCCTTAGTGAGCTTGCTCCATGTTACCCTTGCTACTATGGCACTTCCATCTCATCTCACCATTTGCTCCTTCAAAGCCCAAACCTATGGTGATCAAAAGGGACCTCCAATGTCACATTACAAAATGGTAAGAACTGTAAGATAATTGTCATACTATTAAAGTTAATGAGTCTTCAGTGACTTTAAGACATTAGGATCTAATTCTTTTACTGTTTACAATTGAAATAACATGCCTTAAACATATAAAAAATAATGGCCTTAGGAAACATAATTTGACTAGCCTCAACTAAATTAGATATTCTAATGATTTCAAAAGAGGCCTTTAAATCACTTTGCAAACAACCGTGGTTCAAATATTAGAAATATTTCTCAGAAGAATAACATGCCACACACAATGTAAGGCTTTAACAACCTAGTCATTCATGCAAGGAATTCTCCTTGAAAATTTAATACTTTAAAGGAATGACAATGTGACCAGTGCAACTAAAAATAAGATTAAAAGTTGATGAGGTACAAGAAAAATAACGCAAATCTAGAGATGAGGATGAAACCAAAAATATTTAGCCCTTTAATGATTGTAATGATAGCCTAGAGGTTTTACAATGTTTAAGTGAAATAACAATTACTCAAACCCTAATGTGCTCACAAGACAAGGTGTGGCATGATTATTAACATAAAAACACTTGCCAAGCTTTGCAATATATGGAGCATGGGACTTGTAAATGCCCAAAATGATATGAATTAAAGGGGATGGTGATCAAACCCTAATAAATTAAATAAAATGTTAAAGTGAAAATGATGTGAGTAATATGATATGTGGGCACAAAAAACAATAGGTTTTGATGATAATTAGGGTATTGTGAATTTGGTCGATTCTCAACATGATAATCACCCTCAAGGCCTTAGGAAAATAGAATGGGACCCAAAATTTTTATATGTACCAAACAATTTGTGTCGTGTTGTAGCAGCTACAACAAGGCCTATCATACCCCCAAACTTGAAGTGTTGCATACTCTTTGACAACTCTTCCTTCCCTGATTCTTCTTGGTCTCTATCCTGCAACTCTTTAACAATTGTTTTGGAATCCCATGCAAGGTACCTTAGTAGCTCCCCATGTTGATTAAACAAAATTGTGTCCTCTATCTCTTTTCAAACCTTAGTTTCTTTCTCTTCGATGGTATTCTCTATCAGTATCAACAGTATTTGATCATTGAACATTAGTACAATCTAACATATTTCTATCCTTTATAGATCCTCTTGTAAAAAGGTGTTCTTGATATAAAATTATTCAGTTGAGGGGGGAATGAAGTTATCTCACTCTTAAAGTATAAGCCAGGACTTACCATCTCCTCTCGAAGTCCTATAGGACCAACTCTCAAACTCTTAGCATACATGCAAAGTGGAGGATATCCTCTCCCAATATCAACGTATAAATGGGGGATACCTACTAATCCTATATTAGGATGTTGTGTGTTGTAAAGATAGTTTGAGGACTAGGGATTTCTCCCCAATCTAAAATGGGGTAGTCAACTCTTCCTCCGATGCCTTGTTTACCTCATGACCATTATTTCTCATGCATCATCCAAAAGTTTTTGGATAGATTCTACACATCCCCTACATAGGGGTTTGGGTTCCAAGATGTTGATTCTAATGATATAATATTGTGCAAATAAAATTCACATATCTTTTCTCTCTCCTCTATACTATATTATTCACATATTTTAATGGAGACCTTGACAGTTTGAATGTGGAAACCGACTTGTTGTGCTAAATGGGATACCTATAACATACACCACTTCTCATTTAGGAATAAGTTCTATGTCCTTGGTAGCTTCCTATAATTCACCATTTCTAAGGATATGTAGGCCATGCTCCCTAAGGAAGTTTTCATCTCTCCAATTTGACTATATTTGGATATCATTACTTAGTTAGTATGCTCCAATTTTTTTTGTATTATTTGTTCCCCTTTTCTAAGTATTCTCTCTTATTGTCTTCTTGGATTCTCAAAATCATTATTTCTTCCCCGAGTTTTTGAAGCTAGTATTCCAATTTGGCTACTTCTCTAATACCCTTTTCTATTTCAATGTTTTTCCATTTGTGGGCATCAATTTTGGCATTTTCCACTTCTAACATCATATGGAGTAGGATAAGTGCAAAAAATAGTATCCTTGTAGTAGACAGCCTAGTGATCTTTGGAGAATCGAGATGGACCTTTTGTTCCTCCATGTAACACCCTCCTCCCACATCTACCGAAGTAACCGACTAACCGGGATAAAAATGTGACAAGAGGATGCTATGATGGGATTCAACCTCCTATGTGACTTTAAGGAAGTGGAATCAATGGAAACACAACATACAAACCTTCCACGTTAGCAAAAGGACTCCCGAGAACCATCCTAACCTTACAAGCAACCAACCCCTAGGTGCCACTGAGTTTTTAGACCAATTAAACCCATATGCTCCCATGCTACAAGCATGTCAACATCCATAGGGCTCTCAATGCTCCCACAACATGCCATGCCAATGTCCAGGGACTATTTTTCTTAGTGTTATGCCAGCATCTCCAGGATTTGAGCCACCTTTTTAGGCCAAGAGTCCAGTTCACTGCCTAGAATTTAATGACACCTTTAGAATAGAAAGATAACAAGGTAATGATGATACAAATGCAATTACTTAAACAAGGGCTTGACTAGACCCCTACTAGCCA
Source organism: Pinus taeda (assembly GCA_000404065.3). Taxonomy (NCBI): domain Eukaryota; kingdom Viridiplantae; phylum Streptophyta; class Pinopsida; order Pinales; family Pinaceae; genus Pinus; species Pinus taeda. Next base: position 22,697 of record APFE031395743.1, on the reverse strand, counting down.
TGACAGGAATTTCATCAAACATATCACAGATATGTAATCTACAAGCGTAAACAATAGATTTAATAATAGGGGTCTCATACTTATCTCATAATCGCTAAGAATAATTGTTCCCTTATATTATTAGCTGCATTATCATCTATTAGGTCATAGATAATTTTTTCATTCATTTACAAATGAAAACATGTCGAAATCCCTACATCGTCACTATCGTAATACATTCCTATAACGAACATAATAAAAACAGAGATATCAAGGATACATCATCCATAAAATCCGCATATAAACCAATACATTTATACATAAGATATCAAGGGGAGAACCTCTTATTAATGAATGCAAAGTCCAAGCTAGGATGGGAGTACCATGTTCCACCCGACCATAGAATGGCTAAGCCCATCCTCTCTTTAGCCATTCACCCCCATGCCATATTCCAAGCATGAATGTGGGACTCAAACCAAAAGAACCAACCAGGCCATCTCGAGGATAAACCACCTCACCCTCATCAATAGAAACTAGGCTTTGCCATAATCCATCCCGGATCACTAGGCCAACATAATAAACATGTAACAACATGCTTTACCATGATCTCCACTAGATCACTAGGCCGAAAAAAGCATGGATGCCACTAGATTTCTCCACCTACACCGTGAGGAATTTTCCTGTCTCCTAGTCTCTCAGGGTTTACCGCAATCCATAGTCTAATCGAAGGATCATTAGGCACTAAACCGAGACATCAACCTCTAGGCTTTACCATATATCTCTTAATTCACAGAAAAGGATTCCTAGCCCTAATCAAGAGAAAACACCTGTTACTTTACCATATACCTTGTCATCCACCAAAAAGGATTTCTAGGCCCATTGTAGAAAAACAAAATCTGGCTTTACCACAACCCACAGTCCAGTTCAATGATTATTAGGCCGTGTATTCTATCATCCAAAGATCCACCTCACTCATCTCTAAATCCATCCAACAATCTAGCTCAACCAAAACATGAGAACTCGATCACAATACAACTATCTAGAAATGGCAAGGCTAGGGTGAAAAGCATTATCATACCTGGCAAAACCCATGCCATAACAACAAAAGAACCACATGCAATACCATGCATGCAAAATCTAGCAAGGAAAACACAAGTGAAAATTAATACCTATAAGGAATCCTCTTGTAGCTGCTTCATCCTACTCTTCCTTGCTTTCTCCTTCCTTCATCTTGCCTTCTTTTCCTTCCTTGATCCAATGCCAAAGTGATCCAAGAAAACTCTAAGCGTCTAAGACTGAGAGAGAGAGAGAGAGAGAGAGAGAGAGAGAGAGAGAGAATAATGAGAGAGCTACAAAATTGAACTGAAAAAGGGTAACAACTGATCCTCATAAGCCTTTTTTATCAATTAGGCCTCTATTTTCTTCATTTTCCATTATTTTCCTTCATTTTCCTCCTCACATGCAACATGTGACCTTTCACCTTCCTTTTATCCTAATTTTCATTCTTTTCATAAATAAATGTGCCAAAATGTTACTTTTATCCTTTCCAAAGCCTTAGCCAAAGCCTTTGCCAATTTTCTTAGCCATTTCCTTTGCTAATTTCCTTAACATTAATAAACCAACTGAACACCCACACTAGGACGTCTTGCCCAACATTGAGCTTGGAATATGTGTCCCATCAACCATGGTTATTATTTTTCCTTTATTATATTTTATCACATGGAATTTTCACCACAGTTGTTACAAAACCCTCCCCCTTACGGGACACCATCATTGGTGTTCAACCACACCTATACCTCAGCAAAACTGCTGAAAAGTAAATATACTACCCATGGAACTTTATAACATAGCTCGATGCAGTATTTATAATGATCACCCTATTGAGAAGAAAACCAAAATCAAAACATAAAAACATGACAACATAATGAGATGACACCCATACTCTTTATTGGATATTTATAACACATCTCATGGCAATATTTACATCCACATACATATGTACATATACTAAACATCACCAAAATATGTACCAAAAACACATACCAAGACATATACCAAAACACCATACCAAAAAATCTTTGCCTCAATCGGAAAATAGTGAAGGATACATAACCCACATCTGATATGTCGTCTCCCATGTAGCTTAATCGGGACCAAAGTGCTTCCATTGCACTTTAACTTGCTCAATTTCTCGATTTTGGAGCATGAGCACCTTTTTTTGCAATATACACTGAAGCTCCGATTCGAATTCTCCATGACGTTCCACTTACAATACAGACCAATCAATCACATGATCAACATATTTAACATACTTCTTAAGAAATGACACATGGAAAACATCATGGACTTTCACTATCGGAGGTAGTGTAAGTCGATAGGCTACTGATTTGATCCTCTCAATAATACTGAAGGGTCCACAAAACCAGGGTGTCGTCTTGGTACATGATCCAATCTGTAAGGAGCTCCTCTTTGGTATGATGCACAAGTACACCTATTCCCTAACTTGGAACTCCTTGAACAACTTGTTTTGATCTCCATAGCTCTTCTACCTATCCTGTGCTGCTTTCAAATTCTTCTTGATTACCTACATTTCCTGCTCCATGTTTGTCAGCATGTCTGGTCCAATTAACACCCTATTCATCGGATTGCTCCAACTGATGGGAGTATTACAACTCTGCCAATACAATGCCTCAAATAGACTCATCCTCAATGATTCCTGATACCCATTGTTGCAAGAAAAATATACCCATGGAAGGTACTCTTCCCACTTCCACTACTGAAGTATCACATACATCCTCAACATGTCCTCCAATATCCTGTTGATCCTCTCTGTCTATCCATCTATCTGCAAATGATAAGATGTACTGAAGGCCAACTTTGTGCACAAACTTGTAAACAACTCCTTCCAAAACTTGGAAGTGAACTTTGTATCCTTGTCTAAAACAGTCTCTTTGGATCACTATGTAATCTAACCACATCTCTAATGAATACCGGTGCTACATCGCTAGATAAGAATGTAGACTTCACTGGAATGAAGTGCTCAACCTTTGTCAACCTATCCACCACAAACATGATGGAATCATTTTGTCTCACTATCCTCAGAAAATCCATACTAAAGCCCATGGAAATTGCCTCCCATTTCCACTATGGAAAAGCAATCCGTTGTAGCAGTCCACTTGGGTTCTAATACTCTTACTTCACCACCTAGCCACAAACTCTACTACACCCTTCTTCAGATTCAGCCAAAAATAAATTTTCTTCACTACGACCAATGTCTTCTAATAGCCTAGGTGATTTGAATATGGTTTCACATGAAACTTCCTCAGGATCACCTTCTTCAGCTTGCTACTATCTAGCATATATATCCTATCCCTAAATATAACCAATCCATATGCTGTGAGATAGTAGTGCACACCCTGTACACCTACACATGTACCTGTACCATAGCCTGTTCCTGTACCTCTACTCTGCTACAACTTGTGTATAATCTCCATATACCTGACATCCTGCTGACCTACCTGCAAGATCCTATCCTATAGATCTGACCCATAAGAACTCTTTGCTACTATATGATTTACTTGTATCCACTTGCAGAGAGCATCTATGGCCCTGTTCTCCTTTCCTTTGATGTACCTTATCTCAAAATAAAACTCACTAATCATCTCCAAACACCTAGCGTGCCTTCCCTTTAGATTAAATTGGTCAAACAGATACCTCAATCCATAATGATCACTCATCAATACAAACCTCATGACCAGAAGACAGTGTCTCCACATCTTCAATGCATGTGTGATCATCGATAGCTCAAGATCATGCATAAGGACTCCACTAAGCCCTCTCTTGCAAGCATCTGTACATACTAGAAATTCTTTGTCCGGATCTGCAATCTCTAACTTTCGTACATGTTTCAACAACTTCTTAAGCTACTCAAAACTTGCCTCACACTCCTATGTTCAATCAGAATTCTTACCCCTCCTCTGCAATGTTGCAATAGGATAAGAAATCTGTGAGAATTTCCTGATGAACCTCCTGTAATAACCTACCAATCCCATGAAAGATCTCACCTCATCCACATTCCTATGGGATACCCACTCCATGATAACTCTTATCTTCTCTGGATCTACTACTATGCCCTCCTTGGAGACAACATGCCCCAAGTAATGTACCCTAGTCTGAAAGAAACTGCACTTGTTGAGTTAAGCATACAACTGATGCTCTCTCAAGAACCTCAACATTGTTGCCAAATGCTCAACATGGTCTTCCTCACTTTTAGAAAATACCAATATGTCATCAATGAACACAATAAAAAAATTATTCAAATATAGACGCAACACACTATTCATCAAGAACATAAATGCAGCTAGCGCATTAGTCAAACCAAATGGAACTACAACAAACTCACAATGCCCATACTTGGTCCAGAATGTTGTCTTGTAAATTTCCTCCTCTTTGATCCATACCTGATGGTATCTGAATCTCAGGTGAATCTTTGAGAACATCATTTCTCCCTTCAAAGTGATTGATCAAGTTGTTATCACCTGGATTGAACCTCAGGTTGAAGGAAGGCAATGCTAGGGTAACCACAAACCATGCTTAACTAAGTAGCTAGCCCTACTAGGCTAGGAGAGGGCTCTCTCCATAAGGATCTTAGACAAGATGACTGGATCAGGTAAAGGATATTAGGCTAGGTATAGTAGCACAAAGTTTTGATTGGTTTTTGAAGGGGTTTTGCCGGATCAGGAGGAGCTGAACAGTTTAGGTCTAGGGAACTAGGTCATAATTTTTTCAATGGGGCATGGTAGGCATAGGCTTTAGCACTCTAGGGTTTGATGGGGTGAGATGTTTAAGACTGGTGAGAAGCTAAGAAGAGCGTGTGAAAACCATGGATCCTTCCTAGACTGCAGAAGACATGAAATGGTGAATGGTTTCCCAATGCAAAGCACTAATGTAATGAATTTTACCTATCAACTTGAAAACATTCAACTAGAAGCAATGAAATGATTAACGGAATACATAAAACACATTAACATATAAGCACAGAAGAATAAATTGTACTAAAACTCCATACCACATGGATCCCATAAAAATAGTTGCAATTCTTATTAATCTCCTGCTAAACTGCTTAGAAAAGGTGTACAACCAAGGTCTGAGCATCCAATTGAGTCCAACCCTTTAAAATGAGAAAGAAGAAGAAGATATAGACATGAATTCAATCTCTTCCCATCTTAAGGGGTCGAATCACTAAGATGAGGAGCTAATCTAACAAATACTGAACAAGAAACATGAATATAGGCATCTCAACAACATGCATCTAAAAGTGAAAAACTGATTCATTTGAGCTCAAACTAACTTCTAAGGTAATGAATCTACCCTCTTTTACTATTTATCTATCATAATTACATGCAAAATCATCATTTACAAAGCTGAAACAACCTCCATGAGAGATAATCCGAGAACACAGTAAAAAACTGGAAAAGTAGCCATGCTGAGCAAAAACTGCCCTAAGCGCAGTGCCATTGGCCCAATGCACAGTGCCACTTTCAGGTCCTTTTTGGAGGCCTTTCCGGCATCCAAATTGAGCTCATAATAGCTCATTGGAAAGGCCTTCAAGTATAGTTTTCCAAAACACTTGGAATTTATACATTTGAAGCTCATTTGACCCCTCGAATTAGGCCTATGTTTTTCTTCATTTTCCATTATTTTCCTTCATTCTACTCCTCACATGCAACTTGTGACCATTAACCTTCCTTTTCTCCTAATTTCCACTATTTTCAAAAATAAATGTGACAAAAATGACATTTTGCCTTTCCAAAGCCTTAGCCATTTCCTTTTCCAATTTCCTTAGCCATAATAAACGAACTCAACACCCACACTAGGATGCCTTGCCCAACATTCAACTCGGAATAAGTGTCCCATCAACTGTGGTTATTATTTTTCCTTTATTAGCTTTTATTACATGGAATTTTCACAAGGGTTGTTACACTCCACATGGGGTGTTTCCCTTTTTCCTTATAGTTATGATTGTTCCATAGATTTTTTCAAGTTGTTCCTTTGGATTGGGTGTTTCCTTGACATGAATCACAATCTGAGAGGATTTATTTTGTTGAGATATTTCCTTTTCTCTAGGCCTTTGTCTCCTTAATTTTTGAAGCTCTAATTTAACTATTGGTTCTTTTTTCTAGGTTTGGTTGTTGCCCCCATTTTTATTGAATTACTATAATTTATTTTTATATGATTTAAAACTAGGTTATTCTTTCCTTTTGTTTAGAATACCAAGAGACAAAGGTTGTTTTCTCTTTTCCTTTTTCTACAATGGTAGGCTTCGAGTCTTTCAAGGCTCCATGGGTTCCAAATAAAGTCTTACTATCCGTGTCACTAAATCTTATCCAAGGGCTAGATTGCCTCAGACTATCCAAGACATTAGAAAAAATTATCTTGATTAGCCTTTTATGGGCTTAGAAGTCATTCTTATATCCTTTTATTTTTTCATTCATTTCATTCAAGGATTGTGATAATAAGTTGGGATTCTAGGGTTTGAGCCTTGATTGCAAATGGCCCTGGTGTCTATGTTGGTATAACAACCTAAATTGGTAGGCATATACCATATTAAATATTCCATCATAAGAAATTTACATTAGTAGGTGTTAAGATTTCAGCTCATTCAAAGGGGGTGATAGGCTCTCCCTCTTAATCTCATTTTTGTCTTCTATAAAATCTTTGTTGGGTAGGAAAAACGTTCTTTTTGGAAAGAGTTGTCTTGTTCCTTTCTTATTTAGGCACAAGGGAGACCTTGAGGGATACTATTTACTTTGTTAATTTCTTCTTTATTAATATGAATTTCTAGTCCTTTCATTACTATGGTATACTCTTGTTTTACATTCTTATAAATGTGATGTATGTACATTGACCACCTCCCAAATAAAATCTATGTAGACATGATTTCTTGGTTGATTGGTCTTCTTGTGGTCTTACTCCCACACCATAACTGAACAAGGCCACTTAATAATGGATTTTCCATCTCAAATGAGGGAAGTAGTAGTGAACTTCATTTCTTACTTGTATATTGTAGTTTAATTCACACACCTACTCCATCACGCTCCTGTTTTCTTTTCATGATCTCAAAATAGTTCCAAATATGCGGCACCTTATATTTTGCATGAAACATACCCAACCATTAAAAAGACATGCATTTTGTAACTAGTTGGCACAAGCATTTGAAAAAATGAAATTTTGATCCATTTGCATATTATTCTTTGTCAAGTGATTGCAGAACAATTTAAAGAAGTGATGTACATAAGTTAGGTCATGTCACTTAACACCAATTATGTAGAAGAGATACTCCTTCAACATAAACCTGTATTTTCCAGTATCAGACCCATGCCTATATGTAATATGGATTGTAATTCTGACATAGTCTAAGTGATAATATTGGCTTTGAATTCCATTTTGTGGTTTAAGGGTGTATTTCTCTACAATAAAAACATATACAAATACATTCTTAGAAATAAAAATTGCATGTTAAAATACTAGCATCAAACCATAATTTGAAAAAAAAAAGATACTATTTAAGTACTCATTACTAACCTTGTACTTTAACTGAATATCAATTTTTTCAGTTTCTCTTTAGGCTGAATGTCATATGTAACATATTTGAAGGTTTTCAAGTTATCTTCAATTTTTCCCGCCACCTTTTCGGGGTGGCATGTAACATAATATCTAATAGCAGGACTTTGTGATATTCTCTTATGTTTCTGTCCACTTTATTCAGAAAAGTGTCTACCAAGTCAGTGCCATGGAGGGTAAGATAATTGCTTACCTCTACCCCAATCTAGTTTATTCTACATATCTTGGCATAATGTCTGGTATCAATCTCGTATCCTCCTTGTTTCCATACATCTGAAGCGGTTTTGAATCATCTTTTGAACTTTGTATGCTCCTCCAACTGACTGATACTCTTGCTGTGGGATTTATGTAGTCTTCTCTTTTTCCTGTCATTAGCTTGTATATTTGATCTAACATTCTCGAATTATCTCAATCAAAAATAGGTTTGGTGAACCTTAGTCCTTGATATGGATCTAGCGGTTGTATTACCCGCATCCCTTCTACTTCAAAGATCATCAACTCTTTATTCAGGTCAATGATACCATAGTTCGCGTATGCTAAGTTGACACCAAGAAGTGCCGGGTATGGGTCTTTATCACCCATCATGTTTATTACTTCAAATTTAGTATAATTTTTTAAACCTGCTACATCCACTTCTACATCTTCCAACCTTACAACGGGAAAGATGCAATGCTGATTTGCCATCTGCAGTTGTATTGGTGAATATTTAAGTTGCATCTTCCCTAGCACTTCCCATGTCTTTCTAGGTAGAATAGTTACATCTAACCCTAGATCTAACAATGTATCCTTAATCTGAAATCCTTCGAATTGAGCGTCAATATAAAATTCTCTATTGCTTCTCTTCTTTTTCCATTGTACCCTTCTTGAATGTCTTTCCGATAGGTTTGCTGATATTGTTTCCTACTTTTCTTCATCTTATGGCAATACTACTTTTAGACTCCTACACAACTCCTTTTGTATTTGTTTGTTATCAATAATTTGCAAAATAACCTAAACCATTCTTTGATTGGTTGAGTGTTACCTGCTATGTGTGAGTCTTGTTTCTTGTCTCCTTTATCTATGTTAACCCATCAAATAAATTGGCTGCTTCTTGATAGTATTGTTTTTTTTGGGTGGGGTTGTATGACCGTTTTGGTGATGCTACTCAAACAATTGAAGGTTGATCTATAATACCCCAATAATTCTTTGTCTTCTTACCTTCTCTGATAACTACATTTATATTAGTTACTGGAAGCGAATCAATAGTTCTTGGTTTTGCATTGATCAAATTAGCCCCCCTCTATCTGGTTCTTTCTTCCCATTCTGTAATTAGCTCTGGACAATCCTCGGTCGCATGTGCATTGACCCTACATTATGAGCACCAAGGAATTCTTAGGAGTGGACAATATCTGGCAACATGTCCCTCCTTATCACAATTGTAACATCTTACAAGTCCTCTTGCCCCTATTCTTCCTCCTCTCATACCTCCTCCTCATCCGCCATGATTAGATTAATTGATTTTGAAGGTGGACCTATCTAGCCGCTCTGCTAAAGTGTCTAATGCTTAGAATTGGTCAGTGTGGTGTGTTGTGGATGCCCAAAATTCATAGTAACTATTGTTAGGTACATTGGAATACTTTTCTAATATTGGACTATTTGTGCCTCTTAGCCTCGGGTATTTAATCGCCACATGGTCTTCCACTAGCCAATGAGTACACTACACATTGGGTCTCACTGGTTGAATTAGTTGCAAGTCCTTTAATTTCTCTGTTAGATTGGCAATTTGATTTTGGAGGCCCATGATTGATGGTTCTTGTGATCCCATCCCTCCTCGATAATCATGTGGGTATCCTTCCAAGGCTTATATGCACAATGCTTATTATAAACCATCCTGGAGAGTTCCAATCTTTTGTTGGGCCAATGGTGTTCTTGTGAGGAGTAGGAGAACTTTGATGAATAATTCCCTCTAGTGATTGGGATCTATGGCATAGATTAGCTTTCCAATAGCATCCTTAAACCTCTACATCAATTCCCAAGTAGTCTCTCCTTCTTTTTTCTTGATCTCCCATAGTTTGGACACTCCTTGTTGATATGTTTGTGGCACCTTGAGTTCTTGAATGAAGCCTCTCTTAATATCATCCATTGAAGGGTTCTATTTATGTTCTACCTATTTGATAAACCATCTTAAATATATTTCTCTTAGTGTGTTCTGGAACTCAATTGACTTTACATTATTTTGTGTTTGGCATGCTCTCCACATAGCTTCACATAGATACTAATGTTGTTCTACATCTTCATTCCCTCTACCAGCAAATTCAGGATATTTAGTAAAAGACCCATGCCATGTTGATTCAGGTGTGTGCTAAGAGCACAAATCCTTGGTTTTCAAGTTGTTGAGATCCTTTTAACCCCATATTACTAACACTGCTATTAGATGTACTAAAACTAGCTTTGTATTTTGCATGCACATTGTGTACTTGTATTACTTTAATAAACCTAGCAACAATTTTGTAAAGCACCATGGGAAGGTCAGGGTGAATAATACCTGATCTTTGGGGATTCTGCTACTAAACTCTAGCTGACATATCATCTTTGACAAGCAATCTTATCATCACATCACACATCTCACCTTCCATCTCCTCTTCATAGTTTCTGCGACTGCTTCCTTCTGACATCTTACCCACAACCTATAAGGAAGGGTCCTTGTAATTCTCTTGGCTCCAATCTGTCCAAGCAACATCCATTTCTTATTATGCGTCATTCTCCATATGCTTTCCTACTTTTGGGCTCCTTGACACCACTCCTACTTGGTGGAGCCCCATACATCTTTTCTTCAGCACTTGTACTTCTCTTTCCTACCACTTCTCTACTAGTAGTGCTCTCCTTGCCACCCTAATATCTCTAGCTCTTCACAATCCTTCTATGTCCATTCCTTCAACAACATCTACATTTCCCCAAATGGTAGCATTCACCCCTTAGGCCCTTCCCCTAGTACTGGGGTTTTACGCTACCATAGTTGCTCTGGGTAAAGGTAACAATCCTTCTTCCACCATCAACATTTTAATCTAGAAAGGCACTCCGTTCACAAGTTTCCGTCTTAACCCCGATCTAAACCATCCGCATTTGAAAAGGACTGATAGTTTTCTACTGCAAATCTGACTATGAACCCTTATACGATAGTCTGTACCCAAAAATATATTGTCCTCATCATCTCATTATTCAAGTGTTGAAGTTGTTAGTATCCTATAATTATAGGTAACTTGATTCTTCAGCTATTTATTTTGCATTGCTCCTATGATGAAGACATCTGGCTTGATTGAGTTCGGTTGATTTCATTTTCCCTAATCCTTCATCACCCTGCTGCACCCTTCATGCCCTTCCATCCATTTTTTTCACCCCTCCATCATTTCCCTCCATTACAGACATAAAAAAGCTTAGTATAATAATAAAATAGGATAAAATAAAAAATATTAGGTTAAAAAATGTTTAGAGGCATTTTTTTTAACATTAATTAGAATAAATTAGTGTAGAACTAGGTTAGATTTGTGAATAATAAAAACTATTATTAATAATTAATTAGAAGTTAGGTTAGTAATTAGTTTAGTGTTCTGTTAAAACTAACAATAAAAATATTAAAAACAAATATACTACAATAAAAAATATAAAATAAAAACATATAAATAAAAAAAAAAAAAGAAAAAAAAACTACCTTTATCTCCCTTACATTTCGACCCCCCCCCCCTCTACGTCGCTTCAAGCATGTGGTGCGATATAAATGTTTGAGAGGATGTCGCCCTCATTGTGCACAAAACTCGCATTCAGACCCCCCCCCCCCCCCCTACAATACCATTACACTCCAAGGAGGGCCGAAATTACACTTACCACTAAAAAACCACTCACAAAATTAAAAAAGAAAACATTTTTCTACAATTTTACCAGTCTGTTTTCGAGAGGGATTACTAGCAAATGGGAAGGAATTTTGGAAAACTGAAAGAGGTTTTTGTTTAGCACGACCTGAGGAAAAAAATGTCTCCCAGAATTTACACAGGTGTCAGCAGTTGGGGGAATCAAATCCATCTTTGAGCCCGTTTTTTCAGGTTTCTTGTTCTTCCTAGTTTGGTCATGATTTTGCGGTAGATATTTTGGTGAGCTGGAGATGAATTAAGGAAAAATGAAAGAGGATTTTGTTCAGAATGATCTACGGAACAAAACCTCTCTTAGAAGTTACATAGATGGCTTCATTTGGGAGAATCGAATCTCTGAGTTTACCCCTGTTTTTGAGCAGTTGAACGCTTATCCACTCATCAGGCCAACACGTTGGTTAGGTTGGGGGAGATTCTGGTTCCTTCTTGGCCTCTCTAGCTTTGGGTTCGAGCATGATGATGATGGACACGCTTCTTGTCGGATCCTTCGTCCTTGGAATTCCTATAAGCTAGATGGATTGATCCATGACTTAGTGGGTCCGGACCTATGCAGCTACCTATGAAAAGGTGTCTAAGCTTATCGTATGCTCATAGATGATTCACTTCACTTTCTATGTGGTCTCTATAGGGATTTTGGTGAACTAGAGATGAATTAAGGAAAAATGAAAGAGGCTTTTTTTCAGCACCGGCTAAGGAACAAAAAAATCTCCTAGGTTTTACATAGGCATCTTTAGTTGGGAGAATCGAATCTTTGAGTTTACCCCTATTTTCAACACTTCCACCCGTTTTTTGTGGAAATCAGTCCAATATTTTTAGGGATTTATGTCTATATTTAGTTGAGGTAGTTGAATTCGACCTCCTATTCCTAGGAGATGATCTTTTCTATATATTGTAAGAATTCTAATTGTAAAAGAAGAGGAGAAAAATTCTTAAGAAGGGAAGAGTCCCATTTTGTAACGATCCTCATTGTGTTTCAAGTGATGGTTTGCAAAGGAATAAAAGATTAGTTGTTCAGGATTCAAGTGGTGTACTAAATGGTGAGTTTTTCTCCTGTTGCTATTTGTTTATCCATTGTATTTCTTTCTCTATATTACTGAATCCTCAATTGTAAAAAAGAAAGTGAATATTAAGATTTTCTATTTGAGCAGTTTATTTCTAGTTGTGTTACAATTTACATGTTTTCTACTGATGCCAAATCAAGGAATTCTTAATTTCTCCTGGGTTTCTGGTGACTTCCTCTCTCCTTCTATCTCCTCAATCCATTATATTCTCAGAGATCCATGCAGTGCACCTATATTGCCCTTTTTCACTCCTATTTGTTGTTTTTGCAAGATGATCACCTCAAGCCTTTGACTCCATTTCCCAATGGTTGTTTCCCCTTGATTTCCCTACCAAACCCATTTAAAACAAAAAAAAAACCAAACTTGTTCTCATTAACTAGCCTAATATCCATTCATCCAACAAAACTAAATCTCAAAGAGAGAGCCCTCTCTAAAGCTGGCAGGGCTAGATCCCAACTCCAAAAGCAGTTTTGATGTTACCTCTGAGATTTTGTTTTCAGCCTCAAAATTACAGAGTGATAACATAGTGGTGAACATATTGGGGACGATGTTCTTCAGTAATAATTTTCAAGATTTAGATTTGGTTGGTGATGGTGGACAAACAGCCAGACGCAAAAAAGTTGAAAGCCAACACCTGGTGACTCCACACAATTTATGTGATCTAAAGACTCCACTGGTAAAAGAATCCAGAATTGTTGAGAACCTATGGGGACTACATTCTAGCGTTCAATGTTTTCAAGATGAATTCAATAGTACAATGTAGGTATGCTCCTATGGACAAATCAAAGATTCCAGGTTTTCCAAATCCCATGCCCAACATTGATTGGTTAAAATATCTTCCATTATTTAAAGATGAAAAAGGAAATGATGTTCCTTTACATTTATTGAGTTTTCATATGCATATCTAAAAGTTTAAAGTCAAATTCCATGAATATTGTCTTAAGAAAATATTTATGGTAACTTTGGAGGGAAAGGCTAGATCGTGGTATGAAAATTTACTAGCCTCTAGAAAAAATAATGTTCTTTAAAGGATTTTCATATTGCATTTCATGACAAATACAAGGAAACTTAGTCATCTCTATTGTTGATTCAAAATTGTTGTGACAATTGTGAAATTTTTATTCAATATCTGGAAGATTACTATGATGATGATCAGTTCATGGATGATGAAATATTAGAGGCTTTAGAAGAAAAGTATTTTCAAAAAGTAGAAGCCTTGCTTGAATTATCTTCTCCTCAGGAAGAAAAATATGATGTATGTTGTTTAGAGGTCCATGAGGTTTCCCCACAGGCAAAAATTCATGCAGCACAACAAACTGATCAGCCAAAGGGTAAAGAAGAAATTCAACTTCCTAAAATTGCTCAAGTAGAGGACAACAGTGAAAATCAATAACAGTCTGGTGATCAAAAGATGGAGCTGATAGAGCTTAAAGGTATTGATCCACAAGAGCATCTTCAACAAGTAGTAGTTTCTTCAAAAATTAAAGACCATTCAAATTTATTTGATGAAAACCATCTCTCAAATTTTCTCTCTTTGGATGTAAATAAAATAAGACAACATACTTTTATAGATCATGTTCCTTCATGTGAAATTAACGATAGTTTGCAGCTCCCTTGCAAGGTTTTAAGTAACAAAGGGAATCATAGGGACTTCACTATTGTATATGATATGGTTGTTATATTTGATGAAGATCAAGAGCATTCAGGGCACTTGGTTATAGTGGATAACAAGGAGGAGAGACAATTTTCTTCCTTTCCGTTTCAAGAGAATCACTTAAGTCAAGCAGTAGTTTGGAATGAGGTTTGTTTTCTAGTTACAAATCATCCAGAAGATCTTATGTGGTAGGATTACCGTGATCATTGGGTCAATCTATTGCAGTCATCAGTAGAAGAAGAATTTTCCAAGTTCATCAATAGAGCTATTGAATCTAGTTGAAAAGTTAAGATGCCATTTTCTGAATTTACTTTTCTACCTAGAGAACTAGAATGCAAACTTTTGTTAAGTATCCATTTACTTGACTGGTTGCATTGGAGGTTTGTTATTATTTGATATGACAGTCTTTTTATCAGACTAGAGTAGGTAGGTGAGTGCAAATAAGCTCAATACTCTAAGCATCTTTTCAGTTTCAGTTTCAAATTTCTTCTCAGTTTTAGGTTCAAGTATGTTTCAGGCTTCAATTTACAGATAATTCTGATTTCAACTTCAATATTTTCAGCGATAGATCAATTTGCATATTTGGGACCAGCCCAATGGATCAGGCTACTAGTCTACAACGTTCTTGACACCTCCTAAAGGAGAGTGCCATCCCTGATTGGAGCCACTGTTAGTATCCTATAATTATAGGTAACTTCATTCTTCAACTGTTTATTTTGCATTGCTCCTATGACGAAGACATCTGGCTTGATTGGGCTCGATGATTTCATTTTGCCTAATCCTTCATCACCTTGCTACACCCTTCATGCCTTGCCCTCCATTTTTTTCACCCCTCCATCATTTCCATCCATTACACACATAAACAAGCTTAAGATATATATATATAT
>APFE031395738.1:318578-336016 GCA_000404065.3 Pinus taeda | reverse complement strand
ATTTTCAATAGAATTAATGTTTAGACCTTCTATTCCTAATAACATTACAAATTGGAGAATTTTCAACGACCATCCTAACATCGTGAGTTTTCTCACATCTGAAGCATCTTACACCAATCAAATAATTGACGAAGACCAACATGACTGACAATTGCAACAAGATAGCACTAGCAATGCTATACCTAAGTTGGTATTCAAGTTAGAAGACCTTTGTGATTTGAAAGATCGGTTTAAAATATCTACCAATTCGAAACTCCAAAGTTCAACTTTGAACTACGAATTAATAAATCTAGGAACCGATACCAAACCACAGAACATCAATCTAGGCCTTGGCCTAACTCCTGAAGAAAAATTAGCATATATTTGTCTTTTGAGACAATACAAAAATGTTTTTTCCTGGAATTATAATGAACTTAAAAGGTATGGCACTTCCATCATCCAACATACTATTCTAATGATAGACAATGAAAAATCGGTCCAACAGAAGTTGAGAAAAATCCTTCCTAATCTAGAAAACCAGATCAAATCTGAACTCAACAAGCTACTGAAAACCAAAATAATATTTCCCATTCGACAGTCCAAATGGGTTTCCAATATGGTTCCCCTTAGAAAGAAAAACAGAGATATCAAAATCTGCATTGACTTTCGAAATCTTAATAAAGCATGCCAAAAGGATAACTTTCCTTTACCTCCTATTGAAAAAATATTGCAGGCAGTCGCTGGGTCAGAATTAATGTCCTTTTTGGATGGATTTTCAGGATACAACCAAGTGTTGGTACATCCTGATGATCAATTAAAAACCACATTTAGAACTAAATGGGGCACCTGCGCATATCAAAAAATGCCTTTTGGCCTAATTAATGTTGGAGCTACATTTCAGAGAGCCATGGACATCACATTCAAATGTTTGGTTAATAAATCTGTGGTAATCTATTTGGATGATATAACTGTCTATTCCAAGAAAAGAAGCAACCATCTTATAGATTTAAAGCAAATCTTCCAACTTTGTCTAAGATATGGAATTTCACTTAACCCAAAAAAGTCCTTTTTCGCATTAAGTGAAGGAAAACTTCTAGGATTCATAGTGTCAAAATCTAGAATTCACATTGATCCTGACAGAATCAAGGAGATTTCTAAAATATCCCTACCTCACAACAAAAAAGGCATGCAATCTTTCCTTGGATAGATAAACTTTGTAAAGAGATTTGTTACAGATTTTTCAAGAATCGTGTCTCCTTTACAAGCAATGATAAAAAAAAACTCAAACTTCAAATGGGGTCAAGATGAATACGAGGCATTCAATCTGATCAAGCAAGCAATTACGAATGCTCCATCTTTAGCAAATCCAAATTTTTCAGAGCCTTTTATTTTATATACATTTGCATATGACAGATCATACGCGGCGATACTTACTCAAGCAAATCAAGATAAGACATAAGCCTTGATTTCTTTCTTCATTTCAAATTTACAGGGGGCTGAATTAAATTATTCAGATGTGGAGAAACAAGATTATGTTGTTTTCAAAGCAATCAAATATTTCAGACCCTTTCTACTCAAAACCCATACAAAAATTATTGTACCGTTTCTAGCGGTAAGGAATCTTTTAGTACAAAAAGAAGTGGGTGAGAAAAGAGCCAATTAGGTTACTACCTTATAGGAATATGATGTAGAAATCAAACCAGGAAGTATTGTAAAAGGTCAAGGCTTTTGCAAAATGCTGGCCGGAGCATCGCTTATATCTGAAATTCCATATGCAGACATACAAATGTATGAGGTAAGCCTGAATGATAATGAGTCATTATATGCCGATATCATTTATTATCTAAAGAATGGATATGCTCCTTCACACCTCAATCATACCAAGAAAAGAGCTCTAAGGTTGAAAGACAAACAATATCAGCGCCTGAACGGTGTTCTTTTTAGAATAAATTATGATTTTGTTCTCCTTAGATGTCTTGAGGAATCTAAAGCTAAAAAGGTTTTGCAGGAACTCCACGATGAGCCAGCAGGCGGAAACTATGCTGGAGATGCTACTGCACATAAAATCTTACATGCAAGCTATTACTGGCCCACATTATTCAAAGACTCGCACAATTACGTGAGCAAGTGGCAAGTCTACCAAACCGCTGCTGGGAGACAAAAGAAACCATCCTTTCCACTACAACTAGTCAACATTGAAAAACCTTTTGATCAGTGGGGATTGGACATAATAGGTGAGATCGTTCCTCACTCTTCTAAACAACATATATATATCCTTACAGCAACAGATTGCTTTACTAAATGGGTAGAAGCAGTTCCTCTCAAGATGGCTAATTCTGAACATATCATTGAGTTCATAGATCAATTTATAATCACCAAGTTTGGGTTGCCTTCCACTTTAATGTTTGATAATGCATCATACTTTTTTGGAAACGCAATGATTGAATTTTCACTCAAAAGAGGTTTCAAACTTAAATATTTTTACAATTACTACCCACAGGGGAATGGGTTAGCTAAATCTACAAATAAAAACCTAATCAAAATTATCAAATGAATAGTTGACCAAAATCATAAAAATTGGCATAAGTCTTTAATATATGCTTTATGGGTAGATCGAATAACGGAAAAAGCCTCCATTGGTACTTCTCCGTTCAATTTAGTTTATGGAAAAGAAGTGGTTCTTCTGACTCATTTAGCAATTCCTTCTCTGTCTTTAGTTCAATATATTGATGAAGTACCAACTTCCTCCTTACAGCTAAGGCAAATGGAAATAATTAAGTTAGAAGAACAATGAGAACAGGCCAAAAGAACTCACGCTCATCACCAAGCATTAGAGAAATCCTCTTTTGATTCAAACATGATGACCAGAAAAGATTTTCAGATGGGAGATCTATTTTTAAAATGGGACAAAGCCCATGAGGAAAAGGGGAAACATACAAAATTTCAACAAATGTGGCTTGGCCCTTTCCAAATCATAGAAGTCATAGGTCTGTCCACTTTTATGTTACAGGATTTAACAGGAAAAAGAGATTCTTTACCTGTTAATGGACAGATCCTTAAGAAATATTTTCCTTAGAAGATTATTCTTCTATTTTGTAAATTAGTTTTTATTTTCATAATAAAACCAGTTGTGAATGGTTACATTAGGGATTTACGAGAAAGACACCAATTCTCTTTCAGATTTTGATTTTTCGCTTGTATAAATAGAAAATCCTTTAGGAAATTGATCTTTATTATTAAAAGATACAGTTAAAGGCTCTAGCCTAGAAATGATACTAGTTTCAACTTCGTAAAATTTGATGAAAACGACCTCTAGTGAGAAATTGTTTTATATCAGTGCAATGAAAGGTATCAATAACAAAACAAAGATTCTCTGTAGAGCAGCTCTGTCCAAAAAAATCTACTATTGTTGTCCAGAGCTATCTTAAGGAAGCAATGACTTCCTCCCTACTTAGGAAATTACAACTTTCAGAGAAACAACGCAAGGATACACTTTATCTTAAAGAGTGAGAGGTCTCATCACGAGCCGGCTTATCATAATCACAGATATTATAACTTGCTGACTTTGTCAATACTGCATACCACAACAGGGTAATGACTCAAGATTGTTGCAATCAAAAGGCAAGGGGTCTCATCACGAGCCAGCTTGTTCAGCAAAGTTATAAATCAAGTGAATGACTGTGTCATAAATTGGTTATCAAACCAAGACATTATTCTGTAAGGGTAGAAAAAGAAAGTGAAAGCAATAAGTGTACATATGGATTCCTCTTTGAAAATTGTATGTTTCTCTAAGTAGGATACAAGATCATTGCTGGGTAACAGGTAACCATGTTGAGGTTATGAACACCTGCTGGTGGCAGAGGCTCTACCTATGACAAATGAGCATATTTAAAACTGATTTATAGAGAAGGCTTTGTTTTATCTTTATAAACCAAGTAATCACTGATGTAGATACAAGGACTAGCTTGAGGGAGCAAATAATCAAAGTTGAAAATAGAAGAAACAAAATATCATTGAAAGGTTAAAGCATAATGTATTTTATCTTTCTATAATAAAGTTTAACTTTCTGGAAAATTTTATGTTTTGGAAGTTTAGAAAATTCAAAAGAAAGACAGACATAATTGGTTCTTCCAAGTGAATTGCCAATTGTTGTGGCCACCAACAACCCCCCTTCTTATTTAGTGTTATTACTAATAATAAATAAGTGTGGACCCTTAGTAAAAAAATTAAAAAAATGATTTAGTACTTCTATTTTCTTTTAAATAAAACTTACCATCATAAACATAAGAAAATAACATTGAAAAATCTAAAAAGCTTAAGTTTCATGATGAGGAAAGATAAAATCACTCCTTAAGAAATATCACATCGCATGCCTTAAAATGCACTTATGTTGGAAAACCACAGAAAACGCCGATATGCGATGGCGCATATCGCAAAATCACACCTCGCAAGAAATACATTAACACGAAATGGGTACATACCACGATTATGTGATACTGCGATCATGCGATATTGCGATATTGCGATATTGTGATAGAGCGGCAAAGTGATCTTATGAAAGAATAACAGAGTGATATTGCGATATTGCGATCTTACGATAATGCGATGCAGCGATCTACGATATTGCAAAGCAAATCGCAAAATCGCTCCAGCATATATTTTTAGGTCTCATTATTCAGAAAAATGTTTTCCATAAAATGAGACCTGGTTATGTGCTTTAATGCTAATTAATGAGTAAGTTTCCAGTTGTTAATGAAATATGGTTTTGTGTTTATCAAAGAGCCAATTGACGTAAGGTGGTATACTTTTGCATGTCTTCGGCATTTAAAGCTTTCATGTCACTGTTCCTTATCATTACTTTCACCTCACTTGTAAACTGCAGGAACGAAGAACAAAGAACTATACAAAGCAGTATATAGGAAACTATGGGGAAGAAAGGCAAGGCTCCGATGCTTGAAGATAAAGAAATGGCGCCCTTGTACACAGACACTGCATGCAACAGAGACACGGGTATTCCCACTTAGGAAGGCATGTATAATCTACTTGAGGAAGAGAATCCCAAGGTAACGAAGTTTACGACTACTGTAGGTTCATCGAAGTCTTCTGAAGCATCAGTTGCAGATTTAGCTTGTTCATTCCTACACCGGATAGCAGCGAGATCCAAAATTGTCCCCTACATGGACATGATAAAATGGGTACTGAACAACACTGACATTAAAAATAGACAGTTTAGGACTCAAGGTCAAGAGCTCACGGAATCATTATTTTCACAAAATTTCAACTTTACATCCGGTAAAAGAAAGCACGTAAGAGGAAAAAATGCAGCCAGGAAGCCTGGATCGAGAAATGGAGGCAGTTTCCAATGCGTGATTAGCGCTTAACACTAATCGTGCATCGCCAGGCAAAAATTCTTGAAAAGGAAAGCCTCTAATTGCTTAGTCTCCTAGAAGCTCATAAATTTGTAGGAAAAAACAGTAAAAGTAAAAAATGAAATTTTAATTCCAAAAAACAATGGTAATTGTCATAAATATCTTCAAAATAAGTCTGTATATAGGTACAGTGGCTGCAAGCGAACTGGAGACAGAAATCTCAAGAGAAGGTAGAATTAATTAGAAGATTAACTAAGTTGAATTGGGATTCTCACTAGGCTTATTTAGTAAAACCACACAGCCAGTGTATGACTCAAAAGCATCATCAATTCTTCTAGAAAGATGGCACCAGCTCTTGCTGATTCCATTTTCACATGGCAATTAAAGGCTGAGGTTGGCCAGCCGACTCTTCTCAAGCAAATGCTGAACGCTATGATGTTAAGGAGCAAATACATAAATAGTTAGATGTTAGATTTAATTTTAGAAATAGTTTTTCTTTATTTTTGCCTAGAAAAAAGGACGGTCATTTAAACCATATCCTATATTTTTGTAATAAGTTATTTTTAGATGTAGTTAGTAGTATTTAAACCCTTCTCATGCATTTAGAGAAGGGTCCATAAATTTATCAAAAACTTGTCCTCAGAACATGCACTTTTGCACCCTTCGAGGAGGTTTTGAAGAATGAATGGAACAGGATTTATTGATTTTTGCATTTAATATCTAGTACTGATGTTGCACTTCTGTACTCTTAGTCGATGTTGGATTAAGGAGAGATAAATCGTTATCGCTTGAAGCTCATGAGTAGAACTAGTTATAAATGGTACTTCTATCTCTT
Source organism: Pinus taeda (assembly GCA_000404065.3). Classification (NCBI taxonomy): domain Eukaryota; kingdom Viridiplantae; phylum Streptophyta; class Pinopsida; order Pinales; family Pinaceae; genus Pinus; species Pinus taeda. Next base: position 329,833 of record APFE031395738.1, on the reverse strand, counting down.
AAATATTTCTATCTTTTGTGTTAAAGTGATATTCAAGTTCAATTGTTTATATATTAATGCGTGATTTCCTGAGTTATCATTTGGCAGTTTTGTATGGTGATAGCTATTTATTTATGCTTAATGTATGAATAGCTTCTTGTGCGATATGTTTTTCACAACTGTTTTCTCTAACTTTTTATACAAAGTGATTCATATATATTGAATTCTTTTCCCATAACAGTTGAATGATCTTTATTACCGATTGTTATTTGAAATCATTTTAGATTGCATAGCAGAAAGATTACACCCTGGGTTAGTGTAGATTTAGATGTTTCTGCTTTCTAAGAATACAATTTCATGTCATTAAATTAGAATTAGAATTAGAGCATCTTAATTAGGAACTATTAGATCAGAAATATCAATCAATCTCACACACACACATAAATTGGGAAACTGGTCCCATATCCCCAGTCGGACCCACCATACCAAACAGAAAAGGAGCTGCCAACCAAGGTCCAGACTCGGTGGGTATCCCCCTTGTTGTAGACCTGATTTTCAGGGCTTCAACACTACCTTAGAGCTACCACTCTTACATGATCTGTCCTTGTATATCTCCTTATATTACTTAGAGCTTAGCGCTTTTTATACAATCCCATGGTCCGTGGACCATGGGTAGATCTCTTACAACCGACTTTACTTTACAAAACTAAGGGACGAAAACCCTTTATAACAGATAACACCTTCAAGCTATGCAACCACAAAATGTGGAGTCTTCACATTTTCATGACAAAAAATTTGACTCAAACATGGGCTTCTAGCCCAAAACCGCTCTTGGGGGATCTTGCTGCCAACAAGGAAAATTATACAAAAAATGTATTAGTATACAATACAAGAAAATATCAATGTGATGAGGAAAACAAACATAAAAGAGGAAACAAGGAACAATGTACTAATCTTTTGATAAAATGGTCGAGGCTTCCTCTTGAACCAATCTTTATGAGGGATACCTACAACTTATCAGAATAATTCAAAAAGTTCTAAATGATATATTAGACCTACAAACTCTAGAAATCAAAACATATTACAAAACATAAAATAGTATACTAAGAAGGATATGTAACAAAGACTTAATTGTATAAGTCTTTGAATTCCAATTCTTCAGCCTTGTTCTTCTTAAGTGGAGTTTCATTAGTAACAATTTCTTTTTCTCTATCTCTCTTTTTATTCCTTGGATTTTTGGGACATTGACTTTTGTAATGTCCCATGTTGTGTCAATTGTAGCACTCAATATTTAATAGATCAACCTGTTTCTTTGGTCCTTTGAACTTCTTGAATGCTCCCTTCTTCTTGTGATGAGAATAACAGGCATTTGAGGTGTTGTCTTCTTCATCCTCCTTATTGTTTACTAATGATATGTTGGATTCTTCTTGACTACATGCATTCCACCTTTGTTCGAAGGTTGGTGTATCTTTCCAGCTACTAATTCTTGATGCAAAAGAACTCAAATATTTTGGTAGACCTAGTCACGAGTTATTTTTCTGGTACAACTTCATCTATTGCTTAGAGTTCATCTCTTATCATAGATATCCCTAAAAAGTATGATGACACAATATTATCTTTTTTCATATTTGTTGTCCTTATTTCATTCTTGAGGCTACCTATATAACCAATGTTCTTGATGGTGAATGACTTAGAAAGGGCTTCATATATTTATCGAGCAACGTCTATGTTGGATAGGTATGGGATTATATTTTCCTTTACTCCATATACTATCAGATTCATGGCCAATATTTTAGTTTCTATGAACTTCTCATTTCCTACATCATCTTTAGGGCTCTTTCCTTTTCCTTGAACAATATCCAAAACTTTATGCTTAGCGATAATATGATCTATCCTCTTTTTCCATGCACTATAGTTAGAGGCTCCTTCTAGCTTGTTTTTTCCCTTATTGTCGTTGACATAGTCTCTATAGATATTAGGCTTCTCTTCTTTTCCTTTTCCTTAATGAATTTCCCTTGATCCTTTTTCCTCAATAGATCTTCAAGCTACCTTTTTCTTTCTTCTTCACCTGGTCTCTGATACCGTGCTAGAAATTCAGAAAGTTGGAAATATTATGCTTACTTGTGTTATTATTATATCGTTGTTATATTATTTATGTTGTTTTATATTTTTTTCAGCAAAAAATTATCAAAAGAAAAACAAGAAGATCAACAACATTAGATGTAGGTACCCAGCTAGGGCTAAAGCCCCTATGTTATACAAAATATATGATTACGGATAACAGTATCTTCCCTAGGCCTAGTGGTCAGGTCTTGAACAACATAAATAAAAGCATATAAATTTTTCCTTAGAATAATTGGAGAATGGAAATATGCTTACTTGTGATCTGTCGCAAGATCTTCCCTTCTCTTGGCTTGCCAGCTCCAACCGTAGCTCCACATGCTATAGTAGAATGTGAACAAACAGAGAACACAAGCCAAAGATCTATGAAGTCTATGTAGCATTATCCAATCATTCTATTTAATGGATAAGAATAATGTTGAAACACATGTACATAAGAATAGCATAACACATGTAGGAAAATGGTATACTATTTGTATTAAAATGGAAGGGAGAGAGTTTACAACCAAAAGTGGAAGCTGATCTTGTAGAGAACCTCCCAAGTTGACTTGTCCTTCGTTGCCACAATGTACACCTCAAAGCCAGCCTAATGCATGGGAATGATGTCTCTCTTATGATCAAAGAAACAACATAAGGGTATGATTAATCTTCAAAGGCAACCCCTAGATTGTGGACGACAATAAATATATAGAAGAGGGTGGTACTTTAGGAATTATTATCCATCTATCAATATAGACTTGATGTCCACTCTTGATGGGAGGATGATCTCAAGGGATAAGATGTGAAAAATAAAACATAGGGTAGATAGGATTCAAAGTTCTTATCCAAGGTAAATGGTTGTAGCAACTCATGGAAGATTCTTGAAGAGGAAGCGTTAGGATTATTTTTATTTTTCTCTAATTTCTAGAATCAATGCACCCCCAACAAGGGAAAACATTCTTTAATTAGAGCAGGTGAAGAACTGAGCAACCTAGCACTCAAAGAAGGTCTCTAAAGGGCCATGTTGCATTGGGCCTTAAAATCATTGGAATGAAGCAGTGTAGGTCAAAAACTCGGGATTTGAGAGAGACATGCTTAGGGATTTGTGTAGCGATGATGACAAGGTGTTCATGGATGTTGACTAATCTATTTTGTAGGCCTATTGATCAGATGCGACAAGATGGCCTATAACAGATTGCCCCCTAAAGCACAAAGTCATAAATGGTAGCTGATGAATGAATTGATTTACCGTGTAAAAGGTCTGGATCAAGAACAACTGGTTGGATCATCATCTGTTACGATACATTTATATCATGATATATTTGGTGAGGGAGGCATATCCATGAGCAACACATAATCTAACATTACATGCATAATGATAAAAAAGACATGTCCATTGATGATGAAGTGTGGATCAATGATTAGATGATTGTATGTATGATCATAGCCATCATACATTGTGATGTTATATTAATCCTGAAATCGCTACCCAGATGGATCAAACTAGATCCTAGGTCTTCTGTCTCATTCACTAGATTTTCCAACATACAAGTCTAACCATGCGAATAAATGATTTAAGGTCGAACATGGAAGACACCATCTGATTTTCGACCGATGATGTTAATGGATCTCAAGGTAATCTAGTACAATTTGTGTGGTGTGAATGAATGAGTTGAAGTCAAACACCACATGAAATTTGTTTGTCGAAGGCCAATGAAACTTACCGTTGATGTATGAAAGCCCCAAGGTATTGAAGGGAGAGTTTCTAGGTAAAATTCTTAGAAAATGAGTTCATGTCGATAGGAAGAAAATTGTTGTCCGAGGGTCTTAATGTATCCCCCATCAATGATACAAAACATGTATCATGATTCCAAACATAATGAATTTGATGTGGAACTAATTCAACAATGACATACATGGAAGGAAGGCTTTAGAGTATCGTAGAAAATATTAATTCAATTAATTATCTTGAACATATCGACAACAATGAATGGAGTTGGTAGAATTGACCTAATCCAAAAATAGAGGCTTTGAAATGGTATGATGAACCAAAATATAAGAAAATTTCCTAACCCAACAACTAAGGAGATGAAGCAGAAGAGTGTCATGTTCAAGAGTGACTAACTTCCATAATAGGTAGAATATTCCATTTTTCCAATTTTCCCAACCATTGTTGGTTTGTACCTCATTTTTTAAACAAGATTGAGGAGGATAACATATGCTTGATCTGTAAGTTCATCTTCCGGATGAATCCCTCTAAGTATGTTTAACGAACCCTGAGAAGGAGATGTTTGGTCCCTTTATCTTTGACAAGTCCATCATTTTTTGATGTTTTAAAGAGTCTATCAAAGGTATAACTCAACATCCTTTTCATGTTTAGAGAGTTTGAAAAAGAGGCCAAAAAGAAAACTTGAAAGGTTCCTTTCGTAGATGGTCTCTAGAGTCCGAAAAAAGTAGAAAACAATACTTAAGAGAACCTCTTATCCATGTTTTACTAATGTATTCCTTTTTCGTAGTTAGTCTATATTTGTCTGGAAAAGGGTTAAACATATACTGAGTAGACTTATTTTCATTTAATTTAACGAGTTTGAAAAGACAAGTTCTTTATAATCTTTTCATGTTTAGGGAGTGTGAAAAGAATTGAAAGGGGACTCTAGGGGGTTCCTTTTTCCTAGGTTTACTGAGTCTAGAAACGTCATAAAAATATGCTCCTTGGTCAAAATGGTATATTTCGATTGAGATATTGTTCATTAAAATAATTGTGATCCTGCTCAAAACATCACCAAAAGATTAAAAATACCTGTTTCATGATAAAACTAAGTCATATTTAGGTCAAAACACTAATAAACTAATGTTGAAAATGATGAAAATGACCATAAAATAGAAAAAGGGTAACTCATTTTTACGATTTCACATTTACCTCTTGGAGAGTGAGTTTTTAGTTTTTTTACCCAAAATATTATGCAACTAATTCTGACAAATCTAGTGGATCATTTCAAGTGCTATCACTTCCAGGTAGAAGCAAGAACCTTTCTCTTTCTTTTCATGGTTCCATGTTGTGATTTCATGCACATTTTTCAAGACATTGAGGCTCGTAGGGTTCTAATTTGTTGTGATTGATCGAATGCACCCCTATAAGGTCAAAAGGTTCATTGATCAAGAGGAAAATACAATAGGGCCAACACTGCAATGCACTATCTACACTGAGGAGGGTGCGTTGGGTGCAATCCCCAACTCAGGTTTTCTTACTTTCCTCAAATTTTCATATGTTTTTTGAATCAAATTCATCCTAATGGTTCTCCTTGTGATGTTTCACATTTCTATTGGAAAAATATGGCCTTCATATGGAGGGAAAGAGAACATGAATAACAAGATTTGACTGTTGTTAATGATCCTACCACAATCAACGATTTAAGAGATTATGAGCTCTTAAAATTTTTCTAGATTCCTAGTATGAGAAAAAAATAGAGTTGCTGAGGTATCTTGTTTATGCATGGGATGTTCAAGTGCAAGAATTTCGACTGGGTGCACATACACTGGAAATATAGGTAGAGGACATATATTCCTTAACTAGTTTGTCACGGTGAGGTGCCTTTGTCTCCTTTCTCGGTCCAAGGAGTGGTGGAGAAGCAATCTAATAATATGTCAGGACACATTGTCAATCGAGATCCCAACCAACCAAGGATGGAAAAATTGACATCCAAGATGCAATCTGGTTTCCCCTAAGAATGATCTTGTTTCTTACTTTTAGATTGGCCAAAGGTGCATCTATTCATGTGATGAATAAGTCACATATGCAGTATACTCTAGAATTTCTAGAGGCGATGATATTCAACTGGAGTGAAGGGGTACTGGTAAACATGAAAGAGAAGTTGACTAAAGCAAAAGATGGATAGTTAAAAAACTTTGGCTATGGTTTGATTATGATCTCTTTTTCTTTAGAGTAGATTCCATTGCTTAGGCAATGACATATCACACTGAAGCCCATAGATCTGAGAGTCACACGGATGAGGAGATGAGTGGATCTCATGTATAGGCATGCATGTCCTTCATCAATGAACTTCACGCCCATCTTCTTCAACTTGATGTGCATGCAACTTATCATGATACAAGACTATCCATAGATGGATAGTCTTCCTATGGATTTCCATAGAGATGCAAAGCTCATGCTTCCTGATGGTGAGCAATGGGGTGTCATAGGTCAGACATTTTGACCATTTTTTGTATTTTTAAGTTTTACAATTTTTTATGATTTTTAATATATCCAAGACTAAACTACTAGTTTCTAAACATGTAGATATTGAACCCATTCGACCAATGGGCTCTTCTTATCTTCATCATGCAGGAAACCCATAACAGGTACCAACAGTAGTACAAGATGATGCAGTAGGATGAGAGGTACTAGAGGATCTCAATGTAGCTGAGACCCTAGGGGAGGTTGAGTGTCATATCGATGGGTTGACCCTGGCATAATTGAGACTAGAGTCGATGAGATCATCATGACACTGTAGCAACAAACTATTGTAATGCGTAGTTGTATCAGTCAGATTCTATGCAAGATGGCTCACATAGTGGCGAGCTATCATGAGCACTATGATTAGTCTACTAGGAGGATTATACCCTGATCTAGGTGGCTCCAGACACATGCAGAAGTCCAAGGGTACTCAGAAAGGGTCAAAATTAAAAGTGGTCAAGTTTCTCCCAAACTAGCACTAGATAGAAGTTCTTGTCACCTTGATTCCAATGGTGTTAATGACACTCAAATCCAAGCTTGTATGAAGGCGATAGAGCCAGTCAAACTTGCAGTCAAAGTTCAGCAGTGGGCCAGGTTTAAGTGTCCTACAAATTCACCGTCAACTAAAATGGAAACTTGGCTCCTGAGAGTGGGTGAAATTGTTGCCTCTTAAATTTGTCTAATATCCCTTATATTGGACAAAATAAAAAAAGGAACTATTATTAACGAAAAACGAAAAAAAAAATATTAAAATAGTTGGCAAGCCATGACCCCTGCCACCTCCATCGGACCCCAAAATATATGTTAAAAAAAAAAAAAAAAATTAATAGGTCGGTGGCCATGACCCCACCATACCTCCATCCACCATACCCAGATGTATTAAAAACATTAAAAAAGGGCCAGCGGCCATGACACCACTGGACCCTCCAATCATCATACCCAAACTTCATTAATATCAAACATTGTTATGGGTTGGGCAGGCCACCTCTAGTGGACCCAACCCATACCCCACCACTATACAACACTTTTCACATGAACTCCGACAGTAGCAGGGCTTGAACTCACCTAGATGGTGTGGCCAACCCGCCTCCCGGACACCCTCACACCAACACAACAGTTACAATCCAAACTGCCATGCAAAACCATGTACCCTATATAACAACAGTTACCGAAAACTCCACACCAAATTTTGTACTAAAAGAAACAATCACCAAGTTCGGCATGGGTAAGATTTCTTCCCCCGACCCCATCCTTGTCAATGCCAAATTTTACCATTGGCCTAACAACCTTTCGTTGATATCTCTAGCCAAAAACAATTAAAAGCCCTTCGTTACTCATTTTCACACGGGAGAATGGAGCAACGGAGTGGAACAGAGGTGTGACAATGTAGAGGGGTCCACCTTGGGCACGGAAATTGAGGCGGGTTCAAAGAATATTCTAGGGAATATTCTCATGCAAATTCTTTGAGGAATCTTTACGATTCCCTTGGAGGTAAAAAATCATTTTGTCAGAATGTAATCAAGTTTATAGTCATTTTTCTCATATTTTTGCAGGGAACACAATGGTGAGGATATATTTTCCTTTTGAGTAGTGGATTTGCAGATTCTTCGAGAATCTTGAGGGAATCTTCTAGATTCTGTGGAGGCTGAAATTTCACAGATCTAGAATGCAACCAACTTTATACTCATTCTTATCAAAATTTCGCAAGGATCTTAATGGCTAGATTATTTTTCTGATTTGACTTGCAGATATCCAGTCAACCCAGAGGAGGGAATCTTTGGAGAATCATAGGGCAATGTAGGAGATTCCTACAGGGCCAGACTTTTTCGGTGTCATAATTCAGAAAATGGATAGTCAATTTTACACTTGTTGACGACAAAAATTCAGTGGTGTAGTCAGTTTGTGTAGCTAAGCCTTTCATTTTTTGACCATTTTCCAAATTGGAGTGATGGTGTCAAATTTTAGAGTGTGGACAGTTGATTTTATGTCATTTGATGCCATGATTTCGATGCTGCATTCAGATTCAATAGATGAGAATTATGTTGTTTAGTCAACATCAAAGTTGAGGTATATGAAGTGTTGTTTTCATGTACTTCTTTGATCATTTGTTGTGAGGTGTATTATGTTGTTTCAACTCCTCCTTGATGTATGATGTAAAATCTTTGTGTCTATTTCATGTGAGATGTATTCATCATGGATTTTTATGTATGTTTTGATTGAGATCCCTTTGTTTCCATGATGGCGGGATAATCATTATCACCATGAGTGTTTTGGTTGGGATTCCTTCGATGCCATGATGACGAGATACTCATTGCCACCATGTATAAGTTTATGTTAGGCTAATAGAAGGTCTGTTGTTAGTGATAGTTCCTGTAGTGGAACATCTTGTGGAGATACTTTTCCACTCATGTATAGGGCACATGTCCTTGTATAGAAAAAAAATATATTCCATGTACATCTCCACCCTTTCCAACACTAAATGAAGTGGCCAATAGTATCTTGACATCGGGCCTGGAGACGTAGTCCACACTGGATGGACTCCGTTATCAATGTCTAGACTTGTTCATGATTTTTTGATCGCCATTATGTTTCCATTTGTTTAAGCAGGCATATATGTTCATTTATGCTTTTGTAAAATGAAATTATAAATACATAATGGAAGCAAAAGATCTTGATTAAATCTGGAAGTTGAGTTAACCTAGGTGAAGTTTGGTATTAGAGTTGTCTTTGTGTGGATCTGAATTGTGAGCGTGAACAATGGAACATGCATCAATGGAGGATGACAAAGCAATGTACGAGACCATGCTCCAAGTGTCCAAAAATATGGACATAATGTATGAAGCTTTATAGGAGGATACAAAGGAAAATAAACGATTGCAGGTTTAGTTGCAAGCCATGGAAGAGGCCCTGGAAGAACTAAAGCACAACAAATTGAGTCTTCACGAAGATAACATTGAATCTAAGATGATTATATAGGAAGAGAAAGAGGAGAAATAGAGGTTGCTACAATAGCTGCAAGGTAAGGACGAGGCCTTGGAAAAGCTACAGCATGACCCCTGTGAGGTAAAAAGTAATTCTCCAACTTCATATATGTTTTTTGATGAAGATTTTGCTGTTTTTAAAAATCGTACCATAGGAATTGGCTCCAAAGTGTTGAGGAAAATGGGGTAGGAAGGAAAATGCTTGGGCATTACTGGCCAAGTCATTGTCGACCCAATCAAAGTAGAGGAATTAGCCCATCAAGGAGGACATGGGAATGTCAGGAAGGAAGCTAGGGAATGTGCCAAGACTGCCAACAAACCACCAACAGAAGATGAAAAACCCTCATCAATTATTTCCAAATCGACAATGGAGGTAAAATATGTTAATGTCCCTTTAGTTTCATATTCACATAGTATACTTTCTATTGGAAATGTGGAGATACCAATTACGGGGACAAACATGAGGCTCCTTACTAGGATGAGGTACAATGAGGAAGAAGAACTTGGGTGTTAATAGCTAAGGCATAAATTAGCCAATGGAGGTCGTATGAAGACCTCGATTTGCAGGCATGGGATACACCGAAGGAGAATGATTAGGGGTGTTAGATGCTTCCGAGACATTGTTGAAACCATCAAGGAAAGAGAATTATGGGAATACATCACCATCATCCCATGGCAGTGCCCATTACAGGGAAAGAGCTAATGAAAGCTCTCATCACCATAATTACACCAGAGACAATAAGGAAAGTTATAACAAGTCTCGATATTAAAATTTTCATTTCGATTACAATCATGTTGTTAATGATGAACATAAAACATGGCATCAAAAAACATGTACTTTTTGTGGTTTACATAACGATACATTTGTTGAGTACTAGACAAGAATGACAACATGAAAAAGGATGAGGTTTGAAATACCCTCTCAATAGCAGGAAAAGAAGAAGGTAAAGGAGATCTAGAGGAAGAAGACTTATTGTAGTCATTGCAACATAAGTGGTCATGAAAGGACCACATGTTGGAGGCTCCATCTAGATCAGCATCACAAAGACAAAGCATCAGTGCATGAACCAGGTGAAACAATTGTTCGACAAGAAAAACCACCACAGGGGGATGACTAATTCATTAGTGAAAAAAAGTTTCTAGATATGTTAGCTTGTCATGGTTGTGTTTTTGTAAAGAATTTGTTGCATTTTAAAATGTAAAAGTGATGATGTGTTTTCCATCACTTGTTAAGCAACAACGATGTTTGGTCTTATTTTGGGTTTCATGTTAAACTGTGAAAGTGATGATGCGTTTCAATCACTTGTTAAAGCAACAATGATATTTTGGCCTTTTTTTGATAGCTGGGGAATTTTTTCCATTTTGATGTAAACTTGACCATCGAGTATGTGTTATAAACTCATGGCATGTATGGGATGCTTGAGTCATTATTTGCTCATGTAAATTAATCATGTAATTTGCAAAATTGTACTACAGGTTTGTAGAGGGTGCAGGTGTCAGCTCATCGCTTATGGATCTGAAGGAGACAGGTGAAGGAGAAGGAAGGGTGACTTATTAGACACTTGTAAGTGTAGACAAGGTACAAAGAAGTGGCAAATAATTTTTATGCTTTTCAAGGACCGAAAGCTCCTCAATGGGGAGGTTCCAAGTGGCTCTAAACACATGCAGAAGTACAAGGGGACTCAGAAAGGGTCAAAACTAAAGCTGGTCATGTTTCTCACAAACTAGCACCAGATGAAGTGATCGTCACCCTAATTCCAACGGTGCAAACAACACTCAAATCCGAGCACATATGAAGGAGATAGAGCCGGTCAAAGTTGTGGTCAAAGTTAGGCAGTGGGCCAAGTTTAACTGTCCTATAAATTCACTGTCAACTGGCATGGGAACTTAGCTCCTAAGAGAAGGTGAAATTTTTGCCTCTTTAATTTGTCTAATATACCTTATATTAGACAAAATAAGAA
>APFE031395738.1:261291-318558 GCA_000404065.3 Pinus taeda | reverse complement strand
ATATATATATTATAATAGGTGGGCGACCATGATCCCCACCAACTCCATTGAACCCCAAGTTATATGTTAAAAAGAAAAAAACAAATTTTAATAGACCAGAAGCCATGACCCTGTTGGACCTACATCCACGATACCCACATGTATTAAAAAAATTAAAAAATGGCTGGTGGCCATGACCCCGTCGGACCCTCCAACGACAATACCCAAGCTTCATTAATATCAAACATTGTTACGTATTGGGTGAGCCACCTTCAGTGGACCAGAACCACACCCAAACACCAAACGAAACTTGTCACATGAGCTCCAAGGGCGGCCCGTCTTGGACTGACCTAGCCAGTGTGGCCATCCTGGCTCTCGAACACCCTCACACCAACACAAATGTTATAGCCCAAACAACCATGAAATACTGTGTACCATATATAACAATGGTTACCAAAAACTCCATGCCAATTTTGTAATAAAAACAAAAACACTAGGTTTGGCATGGGTAGGATTTGATGCCCCGACCCCACACTTGTCATCATCAAATTTTACCATTGATCGAACAACATTTTCGTTGATATCTTTGCATGAAAATAGTAAAAAGCCCTTCCTCACTCATTTGCACGGGGTAGACTGGAGGTGTTGAATGAAGGAATGGAACAGAACAGAGATGTGACAATGTAGAGGGGTCCATCCTGGGTAAAGAAATTGAGGTGGGTTCCCAAAATATTCCAAGGAATATTCTCATGTAGATTCTTTGAGGAATCTCTAAGATTCCCTAGGAGGTAAAAATTCTTTTTGTCAGAATGTAATCAAGTTTACAGTCATTTTTCTCGAATTTTCATAGGGAACACAATGGTGACGTCAAATTCAGCTTTTGAGCTTTACAGATTCCTAGTAGAGGAGAATCTTCAAGAATCTCGAGGGAGTCTTCCAGAGTCCCTGTAGGCTGAAATTTCCCAAATCCAGAATGCAACCAAGTTTATATTCATTATTCTTAGAATTTCACAAGGTTCTCATTGGCTAGATCAGTTTTCTGATTTGAGCTACAAATATCCAGTCATCTCAGAGGAGGGAATCTTTGGAGAATCATGGGAGGATCTAAAAGATTCCTACAGGCCCAGATTTTTTTGGTGTCAGAATTTAGAAATGGATAGTCGACTTCACACCTCTTGATGACACAAATTCAGTGATTTGGTTAGTTATTGTAGCTGAGATTTTTATTTTTCGGCCATTTTCCATATTGGAGTGATGGTGTCGGATCTCAAAGTGTGGATAGTTGATTCTATGTGATTTGAAGCTACAATTTCGATGGTGCATTCAAATTCAATAGAAGAGTATTATGTTCTTCAACCCACATCACAGTTGAGGTATATGAAGTGTTGTTTTCATGTACTTCTTTGATCATTTTTTGTGAGGTGTATTATGTTGTTTCAATTCCTGCTTGATGTATGATGCAAAATCTTTGTGTCTATTTCATGTGAGATGTATTCATCATGGATTGTTATGTGTGTTTTGATTGAGATCCCTTTGTTTCCATGATGGAGCGATACTCATTGTCACCATAGATGTTTTTCTTGAGATCGCTTTGTTGCCATGATGGTGGGATACCCATTGTCAACATGTATAAGTTTATGTCACACTGATAAGAGGTCTGCTGTGTGTGATAGATCCTATAGCAGAACGCCTTGTGGAGATATTTGGCCACTCATTTAGAGGGCACTTGTCCTTGTATGACAAAAATCATAGTCCATGTACATCTTCACCATTTCCAATACTTAATGAAGCAGGCAACACCATCTTCATCCCGACCCTGAAGACATAGTCCACAATGGACGTACTCTGTTATCAATGTCTCCTACTTATGATTTTTTGATCACCATTATGTTTCCATTTGTTTAAGCATGCATATATGTCCATTTATGCTCTTATAAATTGCAATTATAACTACATCGCGGAAGCAATAGATTTTCGCTAAATCTAGAAGTTGAGTTAACTCAGATCATAGCCATATTTTGACTGCATGTATATTTTAGGTCGTGTGGCCACATGTGTCTTGGGTACAAATTTTGTAAAACCAGAAATTTGAGATATATATATATATATATATATGATATTAACTATCTTTAGTGTTTCAATGCGATGTGATGTGTATTGAATTAATTTACATGTGTTGCAAATGTGTATATAACACATGATTCACAAGTGCATATGTCAATGTATTTAGATTTCTACAAATGTGCTGATATTGGATGAAATAGAAATATCCTTCTAGAAGGTGAACCCTCATGAACATGCGAAACATAGTTGGACTTCTAATCGAATAGATATTAGTTAATTGTAGTACTACAAGTTGTGATGCCAATTTGATGACTATACAATGGATACTAAGTGAAATAACATCTGATAACAATTCTATCACTAAGCTATACTCAACGATGTTATTTTTAGAGTGACCCATACAAATCCCTTGTAAACTCAGTAACTCTCCATTTGGATCATAAATGGACGAAGTTGCGGATGAGATGTTTCAAGTACTATAACTAGCACCATCAATATAACCAATGTACGGTTTGAGGCATGCCGAAATCTACAAACCAAATCTAAACATGATTAACAGAAACCTAGGAAAATTTGAAGGGAACATAATGCAAACACACTTAATCACACCTATCTACAATATGCACACAATGCACTATGCAAAAAAAAATTCATAGAATTTCTTAAGGTACAACCCATTTCTAGGATGCACTAGGGGAAACCCATCAAAATCAACTTTCCCATAGGCCCCTTTAGCAATAACATGTTTGGCAATGTATGGACCCAACCACATTGGCTCGAACTTCCCTGATCCTAATTTATTAGACTCCTGATTGTATAATAGAACGGGGTGTCTTTCTGAGAACACATGAGGCGTGACACTCTTTTCATATTGCACCTTGATACATTTCTTATGGGATTCATTAGCCATAGCAGCATCTCACTAAGTTTCATCTAAGCGCATCAAATGTAAGAGATGTTCGTCTTCCCCAGAAGAGGCAGAGAGTAGTTTGACAACAATTCTAAGGGATGGAATTTCATATTCAATTGGAAGGATTGCTTCCAGAGCATAGATCAATTATAAAGGTGTAAATCTAGTAGTAGTCCTAACAAAATGTCGGTATGCCCAAAAATTCACATAAAGAATGAGATGCAAATCTAATTTATGCACCCCTATCATATGTTGAAGAATCATTTTAAGAAATTTACTAATCGCCTCAACTTGCTCATTTTCCTGAGGGTAGTAGGGAGTGGAAATTTCATGGCAAAGTCCCAACTTGGAAGTCATTTTAGACATAATGTGATTATGAAAATATTTTCCATTGTCCACAGCTGCAACTTACAAGACACCAAACCAAGGAATGGCATGGTTGAATAAAAATAAAACAATTGTTTCTACGGTATCGCTATATGTAGGCATTTCCTCAACCCATTTGGTAATCAACCACAATGATGATATATCCATGCACCCTAGCCGAGTGAGGTTACATGTCGTGAAATCAATGACCCATTTTGTAAAAGGACCAATGATGATAACATGATGCAAAGGAGTGGGAAGAACATGGAGCTTTAGATAAAAAATCTGGCATGCGTGACACTATCAGACAATGAGGATACAATCATGAAATACAGTGGGAAAAAAGTACTAGCACGTAAGATTTTTTGTGTGGTGTCATATCCAGATAAATGTGTCACATGCCCTTAAATGGAATTCGTTTAAGACTTTCTCAGTCTCCTCATAGGTGAGGCACCTTCAAAAAATCATATCATTACCATGATGATAGAGAGTGTCACTGATTATAATATAATGTTTGGTTAGATATCAGATGTGTCGTTGGTTAGAGCGAGAGGTACCAGACGAGAAAGTATGGGTCTGGAGATATATGAGGATGTATCCATACCATGGGACAGATAACGAGATCAGAAATAATGAATCATTTGGAATAGAATTGCTAGATGTCATTTTAGTTTCAAAAATGGGGAGGTCGCAAATTAAGTCAACAAAAAAAAGGTATTTCTTTGACTTATATTTGATGAATTCCAAATAGAACTGTTGCAGTATGACAATCCACTTAGAGTATTTCCCCCCCAGTAATTGTCGTGAGAGGATGTATGTCATGGTGTTTCAATCTGAAACAACAATAGTATTGTGGAGTAGTATGTAATGGTGAAATATATGGTAAAATTGAACAACTGCCAGAGCTAACTTCTTGACATGATTGTACTTGAATTCAGTATCATTGAGATTTTGACTCAAGTAATAGATAGAATGTTTAGTTACTTCATCATCCTCATGAACCAATACCATAGAAATGGTAGTACTTGCACCGACAAGGTATAGGAAATAATCATGCTTGTAATCGGTAGGGTATAACAAAGATGCCAGAACCAATAGATATTTCAAGGCATCAAACATCTTTTGAGTAGTTTCATCCCAATGAAAAGGTACCCCTTCCTTTAGTAATAAATTAAATCCTTTGATTAGTTTGACGTAATTAGGAATGAACCTCTAAAGAAATTTAGCCTTCCCTTGGAGTCGTTGAATCTGAAGGTGGGAAGAAGGAGAAGGAAAATCAATGATCACCTGAAACTTCAAGAGATCAATATGAATTTCTTGTTTTGATACAAAAAATATGAGAAGATGATCGTAGCTAGCACAAAACATACATTTAAGCATATTGAGTCAAGTGTTATAATGTCTACATCATAAAATCATGGCCCTAAGATGCAATGGGTGATCAACCTGATGTCGTGAATGAGTAGGAAAATCATCCAAATAAGGTCGCATGATATGTTTGATGTCGTGAAAGGAATAATTCGTGTCCCTCTAGAATGTAGCCCCAACATTCTTTAATCTGAAAGGGAGGTTTTTGTATGCAAATGTGTTCAACAGACAAATGAATGCAGTCTTATGTTGCCATGTTAGGATAATGTTGATTTGATTATAGTTGAAGAAACTATCCATAAATGAAAATATCTCTCAACCGGTACAATCATCAGTGATCTGGTTGATGAACAAGGTGGGATAGTTATCCTTCAAACAAGCATAATTTATGTCCCAATAAGAGATGCACATGTGGATTGTTCTATATTTTTTCATAATAGGAACAATATTAGATGCCAAATCAGTTAAAGGTACATGATAGATGAAACCATCTTGTAGAATTTTTTTCAACTTCATTTTTTATAGTAGTGGCCTTCTTGGGATGAATAGGGAAAAGGCGTTTAAGGTTTGGTTTAGCATTAGAATACATTTTAATTTCATGTACAATGATGTTTGGATCAATACCATGAATTTATTTGTAAGACCAGACAAACACATCTCTAGATTCCTGGAATAGGGCTTTATAAGTCTTGACCTTATCAGGAGAGCAAGACACATCTATATGTAGATTTTCAACAATGTTAGGATTAATTGAAATGTCAGGAGGGATGGTATCTTCAATATTTGATAATTTCTTCTGAGAATTGACATCATAAATGGATGTGAAATTCATAGATAACTCAATGGTATTAGGTCGATAGAATTCATTAAGACCATCCTCGAAGGAATTTGGCAAGGAGGAGCTATGATGATGATCATCCCATGGTGCATCACCTGAAATCATGATCTCTATGATTCTCTCATCGATGGAAAACATATGAGAGAAAGGCTAAGACAACGTACCATAATCTAAAGAACAATCAACCCAATTGATCAAAGAGGAGGAATCAAAATAGGTCACGCAAGCCAAATGGATGGCTTCAAAATCTAACTCAGTGGGGTTGAGCGACATACGGTCACGAAAACTATCAATATTAGATGAATCTAACACTATCCATAGATCAACTAGATCAGTACAAGAAGATATCATATTAATATAGGTGACCGAAGTGGATTTGACAAGAATTTGGGGAGGAGGAAGCGAGAAGGTTCGCATAAGAGAGGAATCCTTAAGAAGTCTAACTCCAGCATGCTGATATGGGTGATGGGTTCCCCCATGAGAGCGACACTTCTTGTAACTAAATAATCATGGAAAATAAAGTGATTTAATTGATGCCTACAATACCACCTTTATTTTTAAAAGTGATCATTTGAATGTATGTGGAAACAACCGCAGGCATGGCATAAACCCATGTATGACATAGTAGAAGAATATAACCTAGAGGTCTATCAATAACTTCAACTTCTAATAATACAATATTGCCACCTAATTCTACTTGTAGAGAATTCAAAATCCCACATGGTTTATAAGTTCTTCCATCAAAAGTTTTCAAAGTGGTTAATGACTGGCTTAATTGGGGAGAACCAATATCTTTCCATCAAGACAAAGACATAAGATAGGTTGAGGCACCTTCATCCATAATGGAACAATGAATATTCTAACCACAAACAACAATTTGGATCATTAAGGCTACTTGATATGGAATTCAAGGTATATGGTCCTCATGGTTAAAGCCTACAAGGTTGGAATATGAAGGATCAATACATCCAATTTCTGAGAGAAAATCCTTCTTCTGGGTGAGGAAACTTTGTAACACCTCAACGGTGGACATAGATGATGCGGGTCTAAGCCAAGTTGTCAACTATGTTATAATTTTGAGAAACTATTGCATGATGGTCAAATGAATATTTATCAATAACACCCTTGGGAGGCCTAATCGTTAATTTAGTAGGTACAACATTTGCAGTAGAGTCTGATGGATGTGAAGTCAAATTGGTAGGTTGACCACTATCCTAACCATTCGAATGATTCACATTACCATAGTCCTTACTTCGGGTAGCCACCAAAATATTGTTTTTAGGATTAGTAGAGGAAAGCACTAAACCTGAATTAGAGAAAGTACAGTCTCGGGTAACCAAATTGGTCTCCTAGTTTGGGAAAGGGTCTATCAACACATTGGTTGTAGCGTAGGATTTAAGGAATTGCTTCGTCTCTATATGGTGTGGATAACCATGAGTGAAATGATCCTCATTACAGATTAGACATGGGTAACAAGGTTTCCTCTTCTATTTAGGAGACTAATTGTTTTGTTTATCCTATGGAGCATTATCTTTTTTTCTTTCATTTGAATTTATTCTTACTTCTTGGTTGTGGAGATTGCCTTTATATGATTGAAATGCATTGATCTTAGAAGTAGAATCTGTAAGAGTGGAAGGAGTGTTTTAAGCAGCGATGAAAAGAGTTGAACCAGATGGTTTACTCGTCGACTACTTCTTGGTAGAAAAAATCACACCATTAGCAGCATGTGATTCTTTACTGGGAGTTTGAGAAACAATATCGATAGGTCACAGAGCATATGGTATCTTATCATGCAACATGGGTATAATTGCTATCTAAGTACTGGGAACGAGTGATCACCTTTTCTTTGGTCATGGCTCTGCCTTTGACTATCTCCTTCGTGATAGATGGTAACAGAGACTTTACAAACCATTCATATAACAATTTATTAACAACAAAAGTTTTAACCAAATGATGACAACATCACCACTCATGAATATGATCAGAGATATGAGAGGCCTTACTATGCCTGAAATTGGTTAAGAGTTTTGTTATAGTTTCATATCATATGGGTAACTAGAAATATGTTCGGAATTTCATACCTAAAGTGTTAAATTTATCAAATGAAGCTTGAGGTAATTATATGTACAATTTAGTTGTCGTATCAACGAGTGTACACTAGATAAGACGAAAATGCACATAATAATCATTAAGGTAGTTCAAAGAAAACCATAAATGATATGTCATTATATGTTTTCATGGGTCTCCTCTAGGATTTCCATTGAATTTAGGAATATAAGAAGGAAACTTGGTAGGAATAACTAGCCAACAAGGAGAATGAGAAATGGGATCATTGTTGAGCCTAGTCAAATCCGACATTTCAGTAGTCACCACTAATGGAAACCCTCTGTTAAGGTCAAATGGAGGATATCCTAGATAAGAAGGGATATCGTGAGCAACAAGTACCTGTGTCCTAGGATAGGGAGGATTTTGATGGGAAGTATACACATAACCCTATTGTATAATTCTAGGATGACCTTGCAAAGGTTGAAATGGATGAGTTTGGATTTTCTTACCCTAAGTCATATGATGGATACCTTGATACAATGGATATGGTTTCTTATGGTATTTTGCAACATCCCAACATAAGGTGGATTCAATTGTGGTTGTGCCTGTGTCATACCATGCACATTCTGACCCATCTGAGCTTGAAGAATGGCCTGCCAAAACTGTTATGATTGTAAGTTACCTTAAAGAGGATGGGTATACATGGGTTGAGATGTACTAGATACCATTGAAATGGGTTAAGTTAAAGATATTACTTGTAAAGTTTGGCTCACATTCATTTGGTGAGGTTGAGACATGGGTTGTTGAACACAAATCTGAGCGATATATGGAATAGGTTGAAAAGCTAAAGATGAAACCACAACTGAACTAGGTTGAACCCAAACACTAGCATTCATTCCTGAATAAGGAGGACTCATTTGAGGCTACCCACTAATTTGAGGAGATGGAAATTAACTTACAACAAGTTTCCCCTAGACAAAAGAGGAGGGTAATACAGAGGCAACTACCCCCCAAGAGGAGGGTTCCCAATAGGATATGTATTGGGCTATTATAAATAGCCATGTCCACTGACATAAGGGCTAGTATGTTGTTAAACTATAGGTGTATATGAAGGAATAGGAGAAGATTATGTAGAAATCATTAACATAATTCCTGATGGAATTCTGGATGTAGATGTCATGGGAGAGGTCCATGGAATGGATGTTGCACTAGAGAAGGTATCAGACAAGGATTGGTAACTAGTTGGGACAAACTAGACACCATATAAATGTGCCTTTGGTGTGGTTACGAACATGGATGAGGTTACAACTTGGTTTTTCTTAGCCATGGTATAAGTTATAGGTTGGGAAACCAAAGAAGAATTAGTCATGGTTAATCCAAAAGGTAATTTCCAATAGAAACTCAAAGATTAGTTGAAAGGAAAAGAATTAGATAAAGGAGGATGAAATGGAGTATGAGGAGATGAAAAAGGATAGGTGTTTAGTCAATTTAGTGTGTCCTAAATTGCTACATAAGTTATCAATCCGAGATTCATAAACTGATGAAGTGTAGTGCACTGTATGTGCTAGACAACCCTTTTCTTACCTCATTGTTTTTAGTTTTATCTTGTTTTGGGGTTTTGTTCTGTTGCTCTCCTAAATTGGTTTAATGCAATGGAAATCCTAATCTGTTGTTAAAGAAAAAGTTTAAGAATACTTTTCAAGATCAAGTGTGGATGTAGAGTTGAAGACAAGGCATATCCTCTTGCTTCTTGTGATAATTTCCAAACTTTAAACTTAGGAGATCTTAAACATGTTGTCTACAAAATCAGAACTTGAAAGAAAGTGTGAATATGAAGCTATATAAAACAAACTAAAAATGAAGTACTGAAAATGAGATTACTATCTCTGTTGTTCATCCTAATTGCAAAATTGAAATGTAATAAACTATTGCAACTTAAACCAAAAAGTAAAGAAACTAGAAACTAATGATTCGTTAATGATTTCATCCATAATCACAACATTTCGCCAATTAACTTCTAAAATGGGGTTAAGCTAAAGGCTTTAGAAATATCGTCATATGGCATGAAATAAATGACATCTAAATTATCTAATTGCACACTAACGAAACCAAAGCTAATTACTTCATCTATAATCACAATATTTCACCAATCAACTTCTATGGCTCCAGAAATATCATCATATAGCATGAAATAACTGACATCTAAATTATCTAATTGCACACTATTGAAAGCAAAGCCAATTACTTCATCTATAATCATAATATTTTGCCAATTAACTTCTAAAACGGGGTTAAGCTAAAGGCTCCAGAAATATCATCATATAGCATGAAAGAACTGACACATAAACTATCTACTTGCATACCAATGAAAGTAAAGTCAATTACTTCACCTATAATCACAATAGCTCACCAATTAACTTCCAAAATGGGGTTAAGCTAAAGGATCCGTAAATATCATCATATAGCATGAAAGAACTGACATCTAAACTATCTTGAATTGTAAACAAATCTCACAAAGTAAAAGCATAAACAATTGAAATTGAAAACTAAGTTTCAGCAGAGGAAATAAGTCTCAATAATAGCACTTGATGCAAAAATTACATTAAGAAGCTCGAGCATAACCAAACTTAAAGACCTATTTTGAAATGCACCTATGAACGTTAGTAAGAAATATGACAAGCTACAAAAACATATACAAGGTTAGAAGGATTAAGATCATAAGAAAAACATGAGAAATATACAATTTGAATGAGAGGAAATATACATGAAAACTATAAAAAAAAAAAGAAGGACCCCAGCTACATAGGGACCCTCTACACAGCTTTGGACTAGCATGCTATTACTTAAAAACACGCTCAAATAGCCATGTGAATAAACAGAGTTTTGTATTATGAAACAGAGTAATATGTCTCTCGGTTACGAAACAACAAAATAACAGTATAATAACAGTATTAAGAACGTCCTATTTGCATTAAAAAAGCTTGTATTTATAAAGAAAATGGATAACTATATCTCAGAGGAATTTCTTCCATGATAGACACGTGAATAGGTCAAAATCCGAGGATTTAGCCTCTCGGTTTCCATGAGAAGTAAATCTATGCAAGGTGGATGATTGATTGCATTATGTAGATGGCATGCAAGTGGAAAAAATGGATCCATGAGTTCAAGAATGGCTTTGGGCTTCTTTTACATGTAGGAACAGAGTTCTAGTTGGCATAGAACTCTCTGTTGAGCTCCCTTTGACTGGGACCTTTCCTTCCAAATCTGGCTAAGTAAATAGGACCTCATCCATGCCTGCACAATTCCTAAGCTGTCCATGTGTCTCATTCCTCCTCCTGACACCTGTAACCTATAAAACAATGGAAATGGCTGCATAATTACCAGTTAGTAGTGGAAGCTGGCTACATTGCATAATTGATAAACAAAACCTAGATCAAATAGCACACACAATGATATAATTTGAAAATCCCTCAAATACACTCCTAAAATCAACAGCTAACAACTTTTGATAGCTTAGGATGCACTGAAAGGGGAAAATAGAAGAGAAAGGGTTTAAGAAAATACTTGGAAGAGAGGTATTTTTGGTGCTCAACATACCCCCACTGTGAAGATGTTGCATGTCCTCATGGAACCAAAATTGTAACAATCCTCCCTTCAATGCATCTGCTTTGAAACTTCTGCTAAGACATCCAACCTCTTCTTCTTCTTTCTTGTTTTCACTGTCACTCTAGGCTTCATCATAAGACATATGTACTTGAGATTGATAAGGGCTCTACTCAACCTCCTATTCTTCTTCTTCAATTTTCTAATTTTCTTATGCCATAATCCTTAATGTGGCACGACATTGTCATGGATAACTTTGTCCAATTTGTTTTTCTCTTTTAAGGTTTTGTTCTCCCTTTGGATATGTCTATTTAAGACTTCCAGCTAATAAATTTCTTACTTAAATGACCGAATCAAAGTTTCTTGATTTGTATCTGGCTGATTGGATGAAGTTCCTTGTACTGTTGTAGTTTTCTATTGTTCCAATGATTCAATGAAATCATAAATCTGTTGCTGGGATTGATCAATTTTCGGAGTTGTTTTCCTTGGACTAGTTTCAAAATCTAACCGAGGAGAAGGAGAATACTATGCACTTTGATCAGGTGGAGTGTTTTTTGGTGACTGATCTGGATTTTCACCTCCTAGGTCTATGAATTGAGATGCTTTGATTGCTTTTTCTTGCCCTTTAATCTAGCTCTTCTTCTTAGACCTTATGAGCTTATGTATCCCTTTCTCCTTTCCTTTTTGTTTTGATTCAGTTGATTGTTCTTTAAGAAGAACTAATCTTTCAAAAAGCACTTGATCTTCCTCTGAAGAAGGCTCAAGAGTTTGGTAAATGTCTTCAACGTTCCTCTTTCCTTTCTATTTTGCTTGTTTTCTAATTTCAATCAATCTTTTAGAAGGCAACTCTTCTTCACTGTTTTCCTTGGTCACACTAGTAGGAGTATCTTGGATTGTTAAATTTATTCTTTTCCTCCTATTTCTCTTTGCTAAACTCCCCTCGGGCACTTTAGGAGGGTGTTGGAAGAAGTTCCTAACTAGGATTTTTTCCCATCTATCTTCCCTCTCTTTCAAATGATTTTCAACCAAGATCTTGATAAGGCCATGATGGTAGAGATGAGGTTCCACATCATCTATATTCTTTTACACAATAGTAGACATTTTTCTTAAACTATTCAATAAGAAATAAGGGAGGTTGATAGTTTCATTCTCCAAGAAATTCATTAATAATCTGATATGATACATATACATGGAGCCATACCTGCCCTCGCATGTAATGGATTTTTGAATGATCAACAACAGACTACTCCACTTATCTTTTAAGGCTGAGATAGGAATTCCTCATTTAAAGATTGATATGTCCATACCTGGATTACGAAGAATGATTGTCCAGACCTTTTCAACAAAGTCCTTATTCTTAAACCATCTCTCTCCTTCTTGTGGAAGTTTTGTGGCTGCTGCAATTGATGATTCTGTCACTGGAAATTTGATGTCTTCAATTTCAACTTTTGCACCATTGAAAGATCTTGCAAACGTTTTTGTGACCTCCTTGTGATGACCTTTGAACTTCTTAATGAACTGCAACCATCCTGCCTTCTTCAATGTGCTCTTAAGCTACGAGTATCCTTCCATGAACTTAACTCATTCAAGCTTTGTTCTCACTATAAGACCCATTGCTTTTTTTCACTGTGAAAACACCTCTGTAAATGACAGTCTTATGGGAGTAGAACAATGATATGGAAGAAGACCTTGGAGAAAGTTGATGGTTAAAAAATGGGAAAAATATTGAACATGAGATGAAAGAGGGTTTATGGAGTAGAAACTTGTGTAAATGAAAAATGAACTGAAGACTGCAAAACCTGGTGTGCAAGCGTGGAGACAAAGTATCACGCATGAAAATTTGTGAAACTCAATGAAGTTTATGATTTTGAGTTCATAAAAAGGCTGTGGAGTGGAACGTCCATGGAGGAGAGCCATATTCAATCAGCTCACATCTGCATAATTAGCCATTTTAACAAACATAATGAGGGTATACGACTAAGTACGAGTTAAACTCAGGAATAGAATATGAGACCGTTAGGATTAATGCAAAGGATATGGTGGAGTTAAGGCAGCCATCAAGTTAAATCATTTCATGTTAAGGAGATGTGATTTTACAAACTATATGAATTATGCTTTTGAAATGCTATTTGAAATGGCTTGGTCCATACCTTGGAATGATTCCTCTTTTATTTTGCTAACTTTTAATTGCTTGCCTCTATAGGTGCTTTTTAGGTGTTGATGTCTTCAAAGATCTTCTCCTTCCATACCTGCATCTTGCTTTTATTATTATCATTCTTGGCTAATCACTTGACTGTCACTGCAGAGTAACAGGATTAGCTACAAAATTAGCAATCAACTGTGGAACCAAAATTCAGCTGTGGAATTGAAAAACAGCTACAGAAAATGACAATTTGAATAACATATGACTTGGTGAATGAATGGAAATGAAAAATGACTGTATGGATGATACATGGAAAGGTGGATATAAAGAGAAACTGAAAGGTATTTTATTGATGGAATGTGGTGGTGAGATGGAGTGAAATGAAATGAAATGGAATGAAACAAACTATGAGTGAAATGAGAAACTCTTCTTGGAAAATATAGGGCGTCAAAATCTTCTGATTCTGGCCTTATATTTTCTATATAAGAATGCCAATCAATGATTAGTTTTCAAGCATATACATTATTATTATTATTATTATTATTATTTTAGATGATGGTGAAAAAAAAGACTAGGTTGGTGGAGAAGAATGGTTCTTCTTCACCAGCCTCATTGCAGAGTTATCTTGAAAGATTTTGATAAACTCCTCCCTTGAGATTGGCTTCTGATAGATCTTCAATGTATGACCATTCACAAGGAGAGGAGTTTGGTGCTCATCGGATGTTCTGATTCTTACTACTCCATTGCTAAGCTCCCAGTTCAAACAATATTGCCAAAACTTGACGAGGAAGGAAAAATTATATTGGAACCAAAAGCAGCCATAGAAACAAGAACTTAATAACTACAAAATCGATCAATTTCAAAGTATCTTGTCAAGTGAAAGAACTTATTTGCTGAAGATTCCACATGGGAGGATGAGAATTTTATATAGAAGCATCCAGAACTACTCAAGCGTTGAGGACAACACCTTTTTGAAGGAAAGGGGCATGTTGGGTCCCTATAATACTAGTGATTACCCCATTACTATTCTAGTTGTACCCCTTATTATTATTGTTGTGCCCCTATTGTCCCCATATTGTTATTACTGTGCCCCATAAAATCCCTCTATTGTTATTTTTTTGGCTTTATATTATTATTGTTAGGTCGACTAGGTTATATTGTGACTCCTTAGACTCCTATATATAGAAAGGAGGTTTTGTCATTTGAATCATCCAAGAATTGTTCATTTATGTAATGTAAAGGAGGTTTCCCCCTCGAAGAGGCTGAATTTTAAGGCGTTGATCTATCTTTTCTATCTTTTTTTGAGTTGGTTTCATAACACCTCATTACCTTCTCGTCATCAAATTTCACATCTCTTTTGACCAGTGTCATCCTGAGAGATGGGAAGTACACATGATAGTTGTGAGGTGTATCATTGTAACCGAGGAATCTATTTTCGGCTCAAAATTTTTGCTTGATTCCTTGGAAACATGATAGTAAGCTAATTATCCAAAGATCCTAAGGTGTGACACATCTAGTTTCTTCCTTGAAAAAGCTTCTTCTAGTGTGCTCATGCCAAGAATCCTACGAGAAGTCATGTTTTGCAAATAGGCAATTGTGTTGCATGTTGTATCCCACAAGTGTAGAGGTAGGCTTTTGACATGCAACATTTCCTTTGATGTTCCTTTAATACTTTTGTTCTTCCTCTTAGCCACTCCATTCTATTGTGGATTATGATTTTATTTCAACTCCCATCGAATCCCTTCCTTTGAAAACAATTTTTTAGACTCATTCGACATGTACTTAACACCGTTAATGCTCATGAGAGCCTTCAATTTCCTGCCAGTCTCTTTCTCAACACATGCTTTAAACTAAAAAAAATGGAGAATTCCTGGTCTTTCCTCTGCATGAAGTAAAGCCATCACTTCTTTGTGAAATCATCTACAAGTATAACGTAATACCTATGCTTGGGAGTAGAGGCTATCGATAAAGGTCCACATACATCAGAGTGGACCATTTCAAGGATTGCATGTGCTTTGTTGTACTGATCATTGAAGGTATATTTTGTGTACTTCCCTAATGTATAGTTGTTGCATGTATCTCGCTGCTCTAGTGATCCTTTGGGGAGGCCTATAGAAACATGTTTAATGATCTTCAAAGTGCCATGATACAAATGAGCAAGTCTTCTATGCCATAATTTGTCAACATCTCGACTCTGCACATTCTCTCCTCTTGTTCTCAATGATGTACATCTTCCACATCTAATCTTTAGAGATTCTTCACTCAAACGTCCATATGCTTCACTTGTCCTATGATGATGTGTCTCAAGAAAGCCTTCATTTTACTGAATATCACATCGTAGCCAAAATCTTCCATCACTATGACATAAACTAGATTCTTCTTCAGACCTTGTACGTACATCACATCCTTGAGCCTAAGAGGGCATCCCAACTCCCTCTGGAAAGTAATTGTACCAGTACTAGTTCTGTTATAATTTCCATCATCTCCCATATCGATGTGCATCTGGAGATCCTTCTCCTCTAAGTCACTGAAAATTATTTGTTTTTTTATCATGTGGAATGAGGTACCTCTATCAATATACGACACAATAACAATAACTATACTTTCCATGCATGAAATGAGGGTAAAATAAAGTTCAAACTGTGAATCCAAGGCTTCACCCACTTCTTCTCCTGTGGTATTCTTGCTTCCTTTTTTGTGTGGACATTTTGCACCATAGTGTCCTAGTTCATGATAGTGAAAGCACTCGATTTTGGACAAGTCTTTGTTCTTGCCCCCTTGCCCATATTCTACTTTGGGTTGGTATTTCTGCCCCTTCCATTTATTTTCCTTTATATCCAAGGCATAGTTCTTTTCATCCTCGCCCTTGGATGAAGTCACATCTTTGTTGCTCCACCTTATTTCTTCCTACACTAGATGAGACCATAACTGCTCCCAACTTGGTAGTTTCTCTCTACCATTTACAGAATCTGGATACCTATTGCAGCTCTTGGGAAGGCTCAATAGGGCTAGATCTACCAAATTATCTTCACGGATAGTAATACCGACCTTGCTAAGTTCATCACGACACTATGTAAACCTACTTAGGTATTGTGAAATTGTTTCATTCTTTTGCATCTTAATAATTCAAATCTTGTCTTTGAGTGCCAGATTCCTATGGTCACTATTGTTCTCAAACAACTCTGTGAGTGTTTTCCACATTGCAAAAAGAGTCTCTTTCCCATGGAGATTCGAGACAATATGATCCTGAACTCCCTCCAATATGATCCTCCTCACTTTAGCCACATCCTTCTTCCACTGAAAAAGATCGTAGGCATCATATGTTGGTGGTGTTTCTACATCTGTCTTGATTTATATTAGCATCCCATTATCATCCAATGCTACCTCCATGTGGATCTTCCATGCCACAAAATTTATGGTTCCTTCCAAAGCATGTTCAAGCCTGGTTCCATTGAAAGGCATCTTCTCAATCTTGGAGAAACCTATAACAATGATCTTTCAATTCGAACCTCCTGTGATGAGAACTTCAAAATCTCTTCTCTACTGTGAATCTAGCTCTGATACCATGTAGAAATTAATGTGTATATTTTAAACTACTCATGAATTTTTCTAAATGCCAAGACTAGAAAGCTTACTCTACTCATAATGCGGAAGTAAATTTCATGATCTAGAACACAAACCATTAACAATGCATCAATATTCAATGCACACAAAAATAATTATATAGGGGAAAGAAATTTCTCAAAACCCCTTAATCAGGGGAAAATTTATATTAGGAATTGCGTGCCGCATTTTCAATAGGTGATGCTATAGTCAAGTTGAAAGCATTTTCCTTAACTAAGGAAATGAGCATAGAAACAAATTTTCCATAATTATAGGTGAGCTTTCAATAGTTCTGTGTGAGGCTAAGGAAACCATATGGATGCTTAAGAGTCATAGGATAAGGGAAACCTTTCATGCCTTCAATTATTTTGGCATCCATTCATACACCATCCTTGTGAACAATATGGCCTAAATAGTGTACTTTTGAGATACAAAAAGCACATATGGGCTATTTCAGAAGGAGTTGATGAGATAGTAGTTGTAAGACCCAATCTAAATGGGTAACATGGGCTCGCCAAACTATACTATAGGTAAGGATGTCATAAGAAATCAAAGGAAAAATGACTAACGAAAGGTTTAGATATGTCATTAATGAGACATTGGAAGGTGGATGGTGCATTGAAAATATACTTTGTGAATATCAATGTCATTCATATGAATTTCTGATAACCTAAACAGAGAAAGAGTTGTAATAATTGAGCACCTTTGAGATCTTCCAGGAGATCATCAATGACTAGAATGGGAAAATTATCCTTAATAGTGATTCTATTGAGAGCACAAAAATAAGGAAAATTGCACCAAGTGCCTTGCTTTTCATACCATGACATCATGGGAAGAGTTAGAACTAGGTATTAGGATCGATGACACTTAAAACTAACAATTCCTAGGCAACCTTTTTAATTTCATTTTTTTGAGCTAATGGGTGATGATAAAGGTGAAAATTTGGGGGAAAGATACCATGTATGAGAGGAATAAAATGATTATACACACCACATGAGGGTGGGAGGCCTTACGGGGTTTCAAAAGATTATTGGTGTTTAGATAAGACTAACTTCATGTTAGAATTAATGGACTCAGAAGGGTTATGAAAGGATTGAATGGAATTGAACTAGGATATAATGCCAAAATGTTCCTTTATATGTATTTTTTCCATTTGGTCAGAATTGATGATCTCAAGAGAACTGATTATGATTCCATGGTAAGTGTAACACCACCTTACCTATTGGAAGCTCATGTATAACTCCATGAAGCCCATGGTGATGGGACCTCGTGTATGCAACCATTTATGCCCCAAAATGATGTCACAACCACTCATTTCAATGGCAAACATGTGGTATTTCAAAGTGAAATCAACAATTTGAAGGTGCACATTTTCACAATGGCCCCCATATTTGATGGACCCTCCACTTGAAATCATGGTATGGAAGTTACTCATTGCATGAAATAGTAATATGTCTCTTTGGAAAACTAGTAGTGAATAAAGTCATCAGTGTTACGATTTTCAATAAGCATAATGACTTTACAATGCTTAGTGTATCAAACTAATTAATGGTTTAAGGAGCTGAAAGAATTATCAAGGCACGTAGGGAGATTTTGGGTCCCACATATGGTTGATTAGAGGTAGGAAAGTCCTCAATGGGATGAGATTATAGATCTAGAGAGAGCAAAACACCATCATATTGTGATATGTCCTTTGAAATGACCATACAAGGTTTCTATTTGTTATGTTTATGCCTATAAAAATATTTTTCATCACAATTGTAGCAAATGACTTGAAGTTATTTTTCCTACCATTGTGGCATGGGTTAATTTATGGATCTTGAGAGAAGAGGGAGGAGAGGGGTGGGGAAAAAATATATATTTTTTTATTTGAGCATTAACAAGTTGTTGGGATTCCTGAACTATTTTAGTGGCCTCAAGCACAGTGGTAAGTAAATTGATTAAAACTTGGGCATGGGTGTCTTCCTTTATACCACTAATAAAAAATTCTCAAAAGAAGGTATTGAACATGCCATCAGTGTTGAAATCTAGTTTCTCAAAAAAATAGATGTAGTATTCCACCATACATAACTATTTAAGCTTGTTCAAGGAACCTAGATGATGAGTATTGATGTTAAAACATTAATAAATATTGGAATATATTTGACTGCAAGAAATAAAACCTCTCTGGTATTTCTTGCACCATTAGCACAATTTTCGTTACTGAAGGTATAAATATAATATGTTGACACAAAGTTTGATTAAATCAATAATGATTCCATGCAATGAAAAAAAATATTTCATTAGAGTGACATAGCGAGTGGGCTTGGATCCATCAAATTTATTCACATCCACTTAGGAAGGTACAAATCATGAAAAAAGGGTTTAAAGTGAAGCCCCATGGTATGGGATGGCATAAATTCCTTTTGGTGTAAGGGTAGTCCTTGGGAACCCATTGTTGTAAAGATAGTAATACATGTAGACAATTTCTCAAGTAAATCATCTGATTTGTTAATCTTAGCATTAACAATTGGAAGGTGTCCATTAAATATAGCAAAGTTTTGATCAATAGCAAATTGAGCATTTATGAATTTGGTTTGCAAGTAATCACATAACTATTCCATGTTAGCAACACATACGACAAAATCATGGTTGTAGGTTTCCATATGGAGGGGGCACAGAAGAAGAAATGTGTTGGGATAGTGGTGCTAGTGGATCCACACAAAAAAACTTATTGTAAATTTATTTCAATGTAGCAAGTGTGACTTTCTAGAACTATTGAGATAAGTGGTTAATAATAGGGTGAGTTGGTCCATATAAAAAAGGATTTTTTTTCTATGTAGTCCACATTAAAAATGATTATAAAAGAGGGGTACTATTATGATCAACATGAAACAAGGAATCTATTGAGACAACTATCCAACAATGGTGCTAGGAGCTTCACTTTATATTAATCCTATGGACTTATACTCCCATTTAAATAATATTGCAGTAATATAGTGCACAAATATTTTAATGGTGGATATATGAGTTCTGAAACTAGAATTAGGCAACAAGGTTTCTAGTGTTTGAGTATTCAAAATTTCAACAAAACCCTTCCATTTATACGTTTTTCAACCTAACAACAAGGAGCATGGTTTCAATGATCCTAAAGACAAGGGAGTGATCTATGCCATAGCTCTTTGATATACTTTTGGGGTCCAACAATGCTACCTATCATAATATCACAAGGCGCAAACAAAGGAGGTTTGACTATATGCTTAAATGTACTACCTAATTTCCGAGATACAAGAGAGTAATGTTCTAAAGTGTTGTTCCTAATACAACTATCCTAGATACATGGTCGAGTGACTTAGCTAACAATAGTTTTAACACACCATTATGACTTCTTACCTAACAGTAGTTTTAAGATACCATTATGACTTCTAATGTACCTGAGGGTATGCGGAAGTGAATTCCATATATAGATGTTTTCTATTGTGGTGTCACTCAAATAGGTAAAAATGAGGGTTACAAGGGTTTCTAGATAAAGTGAAATCTCTTATATTTCATACGTGTATGATTATGTGACCCGGTTTACTCACTTAATGATAGATCTCTATATTATTTATAGATTCCAAAACCTGTCTCTAACTTAGAAAAAATATTCTAAAATTGTGCCAAGAAAGTGCTCTCGCATCACTTGGGATGTACCAAAGAGAAATATTTAGAGTGGAAATTACAAATATTTTTCAAACATATCGCAAAGTGTAAATGAATAACAACACTATGGATAATATGAACTAAAATATTATACCTTTATTAATATGTAAACAATGTTAACTTGTCTATGTGACGGGGAAAACTATAATAGAGTAGAGTTTAGATTACAAAAGATTTCCAAGATACAGTTTGGAATGTTTCTACATCTTTATATAGTACTTTCTATGTCCTAAAAACATTATACTTCCTAGCATGTGGAACATTTTTCTAACCCTTATTACAATATTTATGTTCACTCTACAACATGGGCCTTATTTACTAAATATATCCTCCATGCATAGAGATACATGGTTATCCGTCTACTTAGGCAGTTAAAGAGGTTAGAACCCTAAGTTATGTGTGTTAATGTTTCTTTCAGTAACCTCAATATGTTTCAATGTGGATCATTAGGTGGTATGAAGTGCCAACATAAGACAAAGCTTTTCTACAATAATTTCAAAGAAGTGATACCAAGTTCATTTACCATTTTATGTGATCTCACAAAGTTGAACATTTAGTATGATCCATTATTAATGGAAGTTTCTCCATGGAAAGCCTAAGTTACACATTTGAACTATATTTTTACATTGGAGATGATCTATTGTATTTTCAACATGTTCCAAACAAGACAATGACTTACCTAACTCACAATAATATTTGCCAATGAAGAGTCATCCCTAGGCTTCTAATAACCAACCAACCATGAGATTTTATTCCTTGAAGTGAAGGACTTTCATGGTAATTACATTCAATGTAGAAAATGTGGCTATTTCAATTTGTGGACTTAGAAATTTTCTATGAAAAATAATTTCTGAAATAAAAATGAAATTTATTCATAAATTTACTCAAGAAACCTATAATATAATATATGTCATCATAAGATATTATAATATAAATTTTTCACTAAATATGTAAAAATGCTTCTCAAAATTATTTTATTGAAACACTTTTATTATATATATATATTTATATATCTATAATATATATATATATATATATATTAATATTCTCTCTTTGATATTTTTAAATTTTATTTTTAATAAAATCTGAAAATACTAAATATAAAAATAAATATTTTAAATGAAAAACAAAAGAGTAAATATAATGTTGCTTCATATGCAAATCATACCTATTCAAAAACCAATTTCACTGTAGATATGTTCAAATATGTTGAGAACTTATTCAAACTGCAATATATTACTCTCATCCTTTAATATTCTTAAACCTAACTCATTGTGTACAATATTGTTCATCAACATATTGGTTTATAATTTGATAGAAAGCAATATCAATAGCGTGTTCTCTATAAGAGTTGAACACTGTACATGGTCTTAACAATATCAAATAACGAAATCACCGCATGGAAGTGGAACTTGTTGTTGGGAAAGAGTGTAACAATGGTGGGCTCTCTCAAGGTTGAATTCAACGCACATTAATGGATCAAAAGGGACCTAAACCCACAAAAAGTTTTTAGCAACAATGCAAACTTCATAAAATCATGAATTCCGTGAGCATTGGCCCCTCATTTTTATTGTTGTTTATACCGAACCGAAAACATCCTTCCACAGCGACCAGGGACCA
Source organism: Pinus taeda (assembly GCA_000404065.3). Classification (NCBI taxonomy): domain Eukaryota; kingdom Viridiplantae; phylum Streptophyta; class Pinopsida; order Pinales; family Pinaceae; genus Pinus; species Pinus taeda. The sequence goes on along the minus strand of APFE031395738.1, from coordinate 296,337 downwards.
GCTGTTTCGAGTTTCGACATAGATGGGAATACCCACAAAAGGTCGAATTACAGGAAACCACAAAAGGTGTAGCAACAATTTTAAAATTCCAGAAGTTATATTTTTGGTAAATATTAATCAAGATATAATGTATTAGGTTAATAATTGGTTTATTGCATTTTTTTAAATAATAAAGAATTCAAAGAATATGTAGTGTAGAATAATTTAATCTATATCATTCAAGTTAGAAATTAAGTTGTTCTAGAAATTATGATTGTATATAAGATTATTATGTTATGATTCAAGAGGTTCATCACATTTAAGGTTGATATGTAAATTATAGGAATTTGATAGCTCTAAAGAAATTGATATTGTAAGATGATTAGAAATATGAAATAGGTATGTGTTAATTTAGGAAATTTTATGATAGATTATATTTTTTATTTATTTATTTTTTAGAGTTAAACATTATAATTTGCATTAGTCAACATTAAAATTAATATTGATCAACACTAAATCAATTCTTATATTTTTGGATTGGATGAGGCTAATAAAATTATATTAATTTGCAACTAATAAGGATTTGCATAAATTTTTGTGGGTACTAACCACTAGTAAGTCTACACAGAAATACATAAATAATGGTGGACAATGACTCTTAATAACTATATTTATTTACATCATATTCTTATCCATTTTGGATGAAATACTCTTAAATTATGTTCTACCAGAAATTGATATATAATTATTTAAAATAAAAATATCAATAAAAAATTAGCCAAAAATATTTAGAAGTCATGAGTATTACAACTTTATTCAGAAATGAGGGGAAAAAATCTAAAAAGCATTATTCACATGGCATTGTATTGTGCAAAAGCTATAATAAGAGATAGAAGTTATTATCTAATCAAATAAATATTTATTTTTGAATATTAATAAAAATAACAATAATAATTTGCTTTTGAAAAATAAATATTGCAATTTTGATGCAAAGACTTTCTTAAATTATATTCAATTAGTAATTAATGGTATATAATTATTTAAAAATTTAACAATAAAAAATTAGGCAAAATATTTAAAATTTGTTGTCAAATTAATCCTTGATTTATTATAATTATGCAAAAGGTAAAGCAAATCAAATGTTTGATATTTTAAAAATAATATTAAAAAATAATTATTTATTTTTGAAAATTTAACATTATAATTACATTGCTAAATGTCAAATTAGTAATAATCAACTAATATTTATTATAAGAAACCTTAAAAAAAAAAAGACAAATAAACTAATAAATTTAATACATAGCACTACATGGTATGAATTGCTAGAGCTTCCTAGCTTTGTCTACCATTATAATTGGTTTATGACACAATTATAATATGGTTTATGACACAATATATGTAATGATATGTATTGCTAGAGCTTTCTAACTTTAATTACCTTATAATTGGTTTATGACAAGATATATGAAACTATATGAGATGTTTTCTCTTTTGTAAGTTCTGCACGTATACATTCTCATCATTCCTAATATATCAAACAAATAATTTCACATCAAAAATATTTTAAATCATAACCCTAAACAAAATGAAAGCAAATAATTTCTCATCAAAAATATTTTAAATCATAACCCTAAACAAAATGAGATGCTTTCAGTACATTCATTCACAGAAAATGATTCAAATTTATTCAGTGCTTTCATTCAGTTGCATATTATTGCAAAAAAAAAACATAGAAATATCAGCTTTTGACGCAGGTAAGCTTTACAAACATTGATTGGAACCAGCATTAATATTCAGCGCATTCATTTGATTGAGAATAATGGCGTAAACGTAAAGTTGTTGAAAGGTTGGACGGCACCCAGTGACACAGACCAACATCCAAATCGTGGATTCTTGATGTGGTCCAATATGAACACTCCTTGGCCTCAGAACGTACCGCACATGCAAAGCAAGATAAGAGCTCTCTCTGCTTTCTCTCTCACTCGTACAATGCCTCTTTCACAGCACATGAGAAGCAAGAGCTCACTCATGATTCATGCTCTCTCTGTCTCTCGTACTCTTGCTGACTGTTTTGCTGAAATAGCTTTACTGAAATGACAGGCGCTGAAGTCTTTCAATGTACAGCCAACCAGAGTGGCTGACTGGCCATACCTATTTCTCCCTTATTTGTACTTCCTGTGCTACCTGTCGTATCAATTGCCAGCCATACTTGGATAATTGTTCTGCTACTCCTTAATAATAGAAGCAGTGACTTTTTTTTGTGACAAAAGAGCAGATGAAAGTACACAAATTCCATGTATTATGTGGCAAACCTAATTGTTTTGTTATTTTGATAGATGCCATGTATTACGTTATAGATCTTTAGGCATTGTGTAACTATTGCGGAGTTTTTGTTTAGAATCTTGTAAAAAAAGAGACAACCTTAATTGTTTATCTATTTTGATAGATTCTATGCAGGTTATACATGGTATTTAGGTTTTGTGTAACTAATATATGGGGTGGAGATTTCATCTAGAATCTTACAAAATATTATTTTCGTTAGATTGTTATATGTTGTAGAGTTTTTATTTAGGAATCTTGTAAAATATTTTTTATTTAAATTATAATTTTTATTTAAAATATATTTTTATTAGAAATTGAAGTAAATTGAAAAATGAAGTATTTTGAAAGATTCTTAAAAATCTAAATTACAATTTAAATCTATAATCAACACTATTTGTCTTATTATTTTGATAGATTCCATGCATTAAAACATATACTTTGAAAAATTCTTATGGATCAAAATTAATTTTTTTTGTTTGCTATTTTCATAAATTCCATGCATTAACATTTTTTACCCAAATTATAATTTTGATTTAAAATGTATTTTTATCTACAAATGAATTACTTTGAGAAATAAAACTCCCTCAAAAACTCTTACAAATCAAATTTACAACTCAAATATATAATCAACCCTATTTGTTTTACCATTTTGATATTTTCCATGCATTATATTATACATGTTCTTTCTGCATTGTGTAACTATTATAGGTTATGTTTTTTTTGGAATCCTAAAAATCATTATTTTGGTCTAATTGTTATATGCCTTGGCTTTTTTTGTTAGGTTAGGAATCTTGCAAAATGCTTTTTTAGCCACATTGTTTTAACTATTATATGTTTGAAGAGTTTTTGTTTTGAATTTTACAACATTATTTTAGTTAAATTGTTATATGTTGTGTTTTTTTTACTAACTTTGAAAACTGAAGTACCCTGAAAAACTAGTAGAAATCAAATTACAACTCAAACTTATAATCAAGCTTATTTGTTTTACCATTTTGATAGATGTGATGCATTATATTTTACATGTTCTGTGTGCATTGTGTAGCTATTAAATGTTGTGGATTTTTTGTTTCAAATCCTACCAAATATTATTTTGGTCAAATTGTTATAAGCTGTGGCCTTTTTGTTCTGTTTTGAATCTTGCAAAATATATTTTTAGTCACATTGCAATTCTTTTTATAACTATTATATGTTTGAGGAGTTTTAGTTTGAATGTTACAAACATTAGTTTAGCCAAATTGTTTATAGTTGTATGTTTTTAGACATATTATAATTTATTTGAGTTTAAAAATGTGTTTTTTATTATAATAAAAAATATTAGGAAATTATCTACTCCCTTTCTCATACACAGTCAGCATCTCTGTTTTCATAGATGGTCAGTATTAGGCGTTAAGACATTCCTAAATACTAAGTCACAAGTTCAATTTCTATCTTATTCTTTTACTTTTTTAAATATAACCATAATGTAACCCAATGTTAAAAAAAATTATATTAAAATAAATAAGAAATCCAAACCAGAAAAGCTCCATTAAAAAAATGACAGGTACACTATGGATGTTCGTTCTCACAACTTCGCTGGTGATGCGATTTTTGTGCGTGTGTTGTACCAGATGTCATCTTGTCGGTCATTGTGAAAAAGAAACACACCCACGAGCGAAACACCCTGTTGCCAGATGGGCTCCGTTTTGACATTGAGAATACAAATTTTGCCTGCCTCAAACTAAGCTGCATTTTTTTATTTGTATTAGGAGAAGAAAATCTGCCTGCCCAAATTTAGCAGTCTCAGCTAGCCATTTGTCCCTATCTATCTGTATTTAGATCGAATTATCTTTCCACATGTCATGATTTCAATTTTGTTATGTGAAGTTGACCGCAGGGAACATCTGTGGGCATATTTTTTAAGAGATGTCAAATCGATGGTTTGGCCAACCAACCATTGATATCAATGGTGTGGCCAGCCCACCAGTGATCAACAGGTGTCTGGTCCAACTCAGCGTTCAATTTCCTCGTATCATCATTTTTCCATTAATAAACAAGCCAGATCAATGCTTGTTATATTACCCTTAGTATCTATCAGTCTGCCCAGTATTGGGGTAAATCTCCTGGTGTCACAAGTGGGTCGACGATGGAAAGAGTGCACATTTTAATTTTATTTTACTGTATTTCATTACTTTATTAATTAAATGTTCACTCTAAATAGTAATTTCAAGATTATAATGAGTCTATATTATTATGATATTCACTTTTGTGGATTAAACATCACTTCAGTTTTTGCATTATAGATTCTTTACGGAAGGACCGCACTTTTTATTTTATTGTATTTTGTTTCATTAATTATTTAAATGTTCGCTCTAAATGGTATTTTAAGATTGTAATACTCTATATTATTATGATATTTACTTTTGTGGAGTAAAGATCACTCCCGTTCTGGCATTATAGATTCTTTAATTTATAATTCTAAAATTTTTGTAATTCAATCTAAAGGTTTTATATATATATATATCAAAAATGTGTTTTGACATGCAAAAAAATTTAAAACTATTTTAAATTTTAGAGGGATTTAATTTCTTTTGAAAATTGATAAACTATATATATAAATACTATTTTAAAGTTTTCATTATTTAAATTGTTTTTTAATTTGGAGAAATATGTATGGTTGTAATAGTGATAGTGAAATATTTTTACTTCTCTTTTATACTAGACTGCCATATTAACTAAAAAATGGAGGAATATATGGAGCATGAGATTATTGTTGTTTTATAATACTTTTAGTTAAACCTAACCAAATATGTAGGTGTTTTTTTTTTTTTTTAATTATAGAACATTATTTTTTTCATTTAGATTACATTTTATTTTTATTTTAAGGGACATGTAGCAATATAGAGGTTGATAACAAAAGGAATTACATAACTTCGTCATACTAGGTTAGTCAAATGCCAATAATTTTAATTATGTTTATTTATTACCGATTGTATTTGGTAATGGTAAATATGAATATTGATGAATAAATAACTATGTCCCAAAAATTAAAAAGAAAAATTAATTTTTTTTAAATTATTATTTATTATTATTATTATTATTATTATTTTAGAATAAGATATGGTTTATTTTGATATTTTGATTTTAAGTTTTTAATGTTTTGAAATTTCTTAAATGAATTAAAATTGATAAATCTTTTTTTGTCGATGAATGTTTCAATTAATTCCTATTAATTATTTGTAATATTAATTTTCAATGACATTTTAATTAAATTTGGAAAATATTTTAATGAGAAATATTCAAATTTATCCACTTTTGACCAAATATTTTAACAACTTTTTACAACAAAACTAAAAAAGTGTTACATAAATTAATTATATATATATCCCTTAGATAACAATAAAAAATATTTGAATAAAAATTTCCCAATAAAAACTTAGTACCTCACATTTTTTCGTGTGAAAAAGGGTGTCTATAAGAATGCACATTTGGTAGTTGATTTCCTAGAATGAGTAGACTCCCCACATGAAAGGTGTAAACCTTGTAGTATTTAAAAAACTATGGATGTTGAGAGAGAAACAACTATAAATTAGGGTGAATCTCTAGTGATGTGTTGTTGATTACCTATATGGCATTTTATTGTGCACTAACACCTAAGTATCCTTCCTTAAAAAAATTCTTAACATGATGAGAGGTTATAATTTCATGGGAACTTGAAATAATCCCCTTGAGGGTATGCCTCTTTCCTTCCTATCTAGCTCATGTGCAACTCTTTGAAATCGATGGCCATTGGTTGATTAGGTGCTCAAAATTAGGCTCAAACCCAAAGTGGAAGAATTTTGATAAACTTAGCTTCAGATCAAAGTGCTCGTCATCCTGTTTCTAACGGTGCAAACAACACTTCAATCCAAGCTCATATGAAGAAGTTAAAGCAAGTCAAAGTCCATGTTTGACTTGGACAACTAGTAGAACAAGATGATGTTGTAGGATTCTTCATCAAATGGGGAAGCGCCAAGGGGTAGGCCACCATTGCCCCCGCATTTCGCAAATCACATATTGGAGATGGGTTGGCATTAAGGAATCGGCCCCAGAGCAAGCCAGTGTGTGATGTGATAATCGCAATCACACTTTGGAACTGGGAACGCATTAAAGAATTGACGCAGAGCAAGTCAAGGTTGTCTTGTGATGATCACAATCACATATTGGAGAAGGGAAGTGTTACAGAAACGGCCTTGATAGGATCAGGCTACGATCGCGATATAACAATCACATATCGCACATTGCAATGTCATGGAATATGTATTACCCTCGCTCTGCTAATTGCAATATATTCTCGATACGATAAAATTATATATTGTGTTTAATAGTCCATTAGGTCCACCATTTATCGCAATCGCATATCGCCCACGCCACGTTCACAAACCATAAGACTTGTCGGTTCCCAGCCGATTGTGATTTACGATAGAGCTATCAGTGCCAATAATTTCTGCTTGTCACGTGGTGAAATCTTTGCACAGTTAGTGCTTTTCAGAGCAAGATTGTGAGATCATGCCGGAAATGGTGCTATTTGTGGAGTTAATATTAGGAAAACTATGAGAGGTCATAACTTCTTCAACTTTCCAGCAAATTGGATGGAAAATTAGGCTACATAGTGATTTCTGGATACACTGGAATCATTGGAGCAAGTTGCTGAAGTATTTGAGCATTGTAAACACATATTTTTACACTTTTTGAGTATAATAGAGAGGCCCAAGCCATTGGAAGTTAGACCAAGGAGACGTATCTAAGGAGACGTGAACTCCTTTATCATGTTCCTGTTGTAATGAGTTTTTGATAATTCTTTGTACATGTTTATGCTACTATTCAGTCTCTTATTTATGTTAAATTGCTCATAAAATTAACATAAGAACTCATCATTTCACTTGAAAAAATTCATGAATCCTTAATCACAATGAAAGAATTTTGTTTCTAATCTGAGGAGGATGTTAGCATAATCATCTAATTTTCTAAATTAGATCATTTTAGTATCAGAGCTCTAGCTTTGCTTTGTGAAAGAAGGATTTAACTGTTTGCAAGTTAATGTCATGCTTACAAGGTTAAAACTCAAAAGAGGAGAAGGGAAGTTGGTTGGAAGCCCTGAAGTTGGGTCAAGGGAAGAGAGGAAGGTTGCCACAATATCCAACACTGGTTCAACCTCAAGTTGGGATGTTAACACAATAATCTAATATTCTAAATCAAATCATTTTGGTATCAGAGCTCCAGGTTTGTTTTGAAATAAGGATTTAACTATTTGCAAGTTCGTGCAGGAGCATTCAACCCAAGAAAAATCATTGTAATTAGTAGACATAGGGGGTCATGTGTTTTTGGGAAATTAGTTTCCTAAGTCTCAAGTCAATTTAATATTTAGGCCTTATGTGTGATTTAATTAGATGCTCTCACAACAAATAAATGAGAACATGAGTAGCTCCATGATCCTAGGAGCAAGGGAGAGATTTTAGGCATAAAAGTGAGAATAGATGTCGACCATTGAGTGATAACGAGTTTTTTCTATTTTAAAACAGAGAAAAGATAGAATAAAGTCTCAAGGAGGCTTTTCTTCCATGTATGCATGCATGTAGAGCTTTAGGCTTTTGTTAAAGGATTGATCAAACCTTCAATGATCCGATCCAATGTTTTCATATATATATATATAAATATATATATATAATATATATATATATATATATATATATATATATATATGTATGTATGTATGTATGTAAGCCTACGGGTAGAGAGAGAGGCTACAAGTGTTGAGAATCAAGCCTGTGAGAGAGATCGAGAGTCTAAGTTGCAATCAATTACTTTTATGTGTTAACACAGAGTAGGAATTCGATTTTGAGTGTGCATATGCATGAATTGAGTGTTATGATTTGGTTTCATGTGAATTATGAACTCGTAGGTTCTATAATGAATTGCACGCAGAGTTTTGTAGTACGCAAGGGCGTAACATGCTCATAGATGAATCACAAGGAATCATTGAATCCTAGTGAAAATCAGAGTTAGCTTTGGAGGGGAGTTGGATCATCAGAGTCGTGTAGCAAAAGTAATGGAGGTCAGAACCTTTAAAGAAGAAAATCACCAAGAAATTGAAGAAACAGTGTAAAATTTCTAAGTAAAAGGAATTGCAGAGAAGTACAAGTGACGCTTAGCAATCGTTGGGCCATTTAGATCAACGGCTGAGATCAAATCGCAGTGGGAGAAGACCCTTTGAAGCTATTGGGATAAACCTTGGAAGTTTGCAAAGAGTGAGCACAATAATCATGGACCGTTGGATTGTTGCGAGATCAACGGTCCTAATTAAATCACTTATAGGTGACCAGAGGCTCCAAGGATTAGCAGTTTAGTGGAATTGTGATATCACCGATACCAATATCACTGATCAGCGTTGGAAATATATCAACGATTGGGCGTTAGGGTCAATCGGTGTTTGGTAGAGGAACTTTACAGTGTTAGACTCGACGATACATAAATTTAGGTCTATACATTTTGAAATACAAAAATTATGAATGGAGGGAATTTTCTTTGTATTCTTGAATAGTTAATATTTCCAATAGTGCCTACCTTTTCACACAAAGCATGTGTTTACGACTTCTGATAGTCATATCGGAATCGAAGGAGGGGTGATAACTACATATATAATAAGTCCTAAATATAGTGATAGCCGATTACGATGGAGGTTTAACCTTGGAAACTGTGCGAGTCTAAACGGGAAGGCAAAAAGGCTAAGGAAAGAGTTGTTTTCATTTGTAAAGGTATGTTTCCTTTATAAGTGATTTTTAGAAGGGAAACGCACAATATATGGTTTCTGTTTTCTATATATATATATATAAATATATATATATATATATATATGATCCCATGTTATAAGGAGAGAAAGATATATATATGAAGTGGGTGAAGGATTTTAAAGGCTCCGAAGGATTTAAGTTCCAATACAAAGAATGTAAAGGAGGAATTTAATCAAAGCCTTATTGAAGGCTTGGGGATGATTTATGAGTCATGATAAGAGGTTTCAGGAAGGGTGACTAAATTCCTATACTCAAGAATTGATGAATGGGCGTCTTGACTTTTTATGGTCTATAGATTTAACTCCATTGTAGAGTTAAATATCCTGGGACAGTTGTGGATGCATTTTTAATATGCATACTATGGGTATGTGTGGGTGTAGCCCTGCACCATTAGTGGTATCAAAGAATAAGTTTGTATCAAATCAGAATGGAGGTCAAAGTAGATTTACTATCAGAGCAGATTTGTGATCTGTAAAAGGAGAACTTTTGAAGTTCTTGGACGACTGTAGCAGTTCCAGCAAAGGTTTGGAATAACAGGAACAAAATATTCCTTGAAGGAAGGAGAATGGAAGATTTATTAATGAAAGTTCTGAAGGAAAGAGGGCTTGGAAACCAACTAGAGGAAAATCCATTCAAAGTGCAGAAGAATGGGTGAAACGAGATCATGCTGACATCTTGAAATTATGTTCTATTTTAAATTAAGAATGTGTTTTTTTATACTAATGCACATGTGACAGCAAGAGAAGTTGTGAGAGAAGAACCAGGTGAGTTATTGAAGATAGAGTAAGGAGAATACTCTGATAGAAAAGTGGTAGTGAACCTAAAGAATCCAATAAAAAATTGGACAGAGAAGACAACTGAAGTGTTCTCAAGAGAGAGTGAGAGATTGCAGAAGCCTGGAGGGAGCAAATTTGTTGCTCAAAAAGGAAAGGTTCTAGATAGAGGATCCGTGCTTACCAAAATACTGAGTGAGGAGAACTTAGTGAGGTAATGTTGCAGCGAGGAGGACTAGCTATTGCAGACGCTTTTTGCAGAGGAGCTCATGAAGATAGAAGAAAACAAGATGACTACTGATATTCATAGCAGAGGTTTGAAAAGAAGCCACAATAGAGGATATAAGAAAGAGGATGCGAAAGCAAATGGAAAGAATACGAGTGAAGAATAAATTGACAAACAGGTTGCTGAATTAAAAGAACAACTCAATGCATTAAGGAGAATGCTTGAGGAAAGTTAGAGACTAGGTTGGGTTTTGAGGAAGAAGCCAATGGAATGGCATGAGATGCAAAGAAGGCTACCACAAAAGAATGTAAAGTGGCTAAATGGAAAACTCAAGGAAATTGAGATAGAAATGGAAGAATCCATTTGTAAACCAGAACAAGGGGAATTTCTGGGAGAAAGTGGAGGCTTGAAGACTGAAGCTTCAAGTGAGACCAAAAGGTCTGGTGATTTTAAATCTGACAATTTGTGTATGTTCCTAGGTGAAGAACAATTTGCTGATATTATAATGAAGAAGGAAGAAGACGAGAAAAATCTAAATTCTGTTATGGAAAAGGATGAGATAGATAGGTCTCATATACAGTTGGAGAAAGATATCAAACAACCAAGTGAAGGGATTGAGGAGATTGAAGAAGAGACTATCAAAGAATTTCTAAATGATTTATAATAGTAAGGAGAAAGGAAGGTTGAAAAAACATGTGAGACCATAGGGTCTTATATTTTTAAAACTGATAGTTTGTGTATGATGGCAGATATTGCAGGAGAAAAGTAGCCATTTGAAGATATCTTCAGAGAAGATAAACAACAAGGGAGTGAAGGCAAACTTGAGGAAGAGACTATGTTAGCTGAAAACATAGTAAAGGGTCATCAATTCACTATGATGATAGGCATAGTGGAGATAGCCATGGAAACTATTGAGGCATACTTTAGGGAAGAAGAACATATACTGAAAGATGTTAAGAAAGATGAAGTCTATGGGAAAGACTTATCAAAGAGAAAAGGAACACTAAAAGAAGAGTGTTTTGAAGAGGATGGACAGTCTTTTAAAGATGTCGAAAGTCTGGAGGAGTACTCCAGAAGAACAAAGTATAATGGAGAAGACCTCTTGAAGAAGGGAAGTAGTGATTTTCTACAACATAAAGACCTTGAGATTACAAGGGTAAAAGGAAGACAATATTTTAATACTATAGCACAACAGAAGGATGAAGCTAGAAGAACAGAGCATTGTGATGAAGTGCTTGCTAACTGTGAAGAGGAAACTACACTGCTGGATAAACTGATGAGAGAACCTAACGGTAGAACAGAAGCTGCAGTTATAGTTTCTGAAGAAGAAAATGTGTCTCAAGTAGCCAAGGAGATAGGAAGGTGTAATAATTTTCTTGTAGGTTCATTACACAAGACGAATGAGTATGAGTATGTGATCAAAGAGATTGAGTAGAGGTTGTTTGAAGATGGTAAAGATGTAGTAGGAAGCAAACAATTTCAAGCTAAAGATAATTAGTAGCAGGTTAAGGGAGAAGAAGTTCACTACTGTGACCCCAAGCAAGAAGATATCATTAGAACAGAGGATGTAGAAGAGATATTAACTGACAGTCTCATGAATTTTTATGAGAATTCGAATTAGCATACAGATGTGTTGACAGAGGAGAAGGAGAAAACAAATCAACAAACTAAATTGTTGCCAAAGGAAGATAAGGCATAACAACCTTAAGTTTTTCATTTTAACAAGTGTTTTGAGTGTGCAGGTTTTGTTGCAGATGCTGGAGGATATTTGGCACAAGTGGACAGTGAAATATAAGTGAAAGAATAGAATTCTATGGAAGAAATCAATCCATGGACTGGAGAAATTAAATTGCTGGAAAGAATGCTGAAAAATCATGATTGAGTTATGAGAGAGGGTAAGGATGATGGGGAGGTAGCAAGTAGAGAAAATGTGGAAGCAAGCATACCAAAATACGAAGCAAGTAAAAGAGAAGTCAGCATAGAATACAACAATAGTATCCTGAAACAAAGAGAAGAATGCAGAAGTAAGAAGCATAATATGGACTAGCCCAAAGATATGTTGGACATAGAAATTGAAGAAATATGGCAGCAGATGACGAATCAATCCAGATGGAGGAAAATGGTAGAAGCAAAAAGCAAGATCAATTATAACTTGACTCTGATTGACAAGAAAAAGAAAATGGAGCAAAAGACAGTAGAAGTGCAACAACAACAAAGGAATAAAGCACTTGGACAGCTATAGAACAAAGTGTGGGATCCAGGAAGACCAAAACCAGAAGACACATGATCAGGAGATCATGAATATTTTCTACTTTGGGAGTCTAATGCAGGAGCAATAAACCCAAGGAAAATCATTGCAATTGGTAGACACAGGGGGTCATGCGTTTTTGGGAAATGAGTTTCCTAAGTCTCAACTCAATTTATTATTTAGGCCTTAAGTGCAATTTAATCAGATGTTATCAAAACAAATGAATGAGAACATGAGTAGCTCCACGATCCTAAGAGCAAGGGGGGACATTTAGGCATAAAAGGAGAATAGATGTGGATGATTGAACGATTTTAAAATAGAGAAAAGATAGAATAAAGTCTTAAGGAGGCTTTTTTGCCATGTATTCATGCATGTAGAGCTTTAGGCTTTTTTTAGAGGATTGATCGGACCTTCAACGATCGTATCCAATGTTTTCATATATATATATATATATATATGTAAGCCTGTGGGCAGAGAGAGAGGCAACAAGTGTTTAGAATCAGGCCTGTGAGAGAGACCGAGAGTCTCAATTGTAATCAATTACCTTTATGTGTTAATATAGAGTAGGAATTCGACTATGAGTGTGCATATGAATGAATTGAGTGTTTATGATTTGATTTCATGTGAATTATGAACTGCTAGGTTCTGTAACGAATTGCAGGAAGAGTTATGTAGTATGCAAGGGTATAACATGCTCAAAGATGAATCATGAGGAATCATTGAGTCCTATTGAAAATCAAAGTTAGCTTTGGAGTGGAATTGGAGCATCAGAGTGTTGCAACAGAAGCAGTGAATGCTGGAACCATTAGAGAAGAAAATCACTAAGAAATTGAAGAAACAATGTAAAAATTCTAAGTAAAAGGAATAGCGGAGAAGTGCAAGTGACGCTCAGCAATTGTTGGACCATTTAGATCAATGGATTAGGTCAAATCGCAATGGAGGAAGGCCCTTTAAGGCTATCGAGATAAACCTTGGAAGTTTGTAAAGAATGAGCACGATTAATCATGGACCATTAGATCGTTGCCAGATCAACGGTCTCGATGAAATTGCATATTGATGATCAAAGGCACCAAGGGTCAGCAATTTAGTGGAATTGTGATATCGCCGATAGTGATATTGGTGATTAGAATTGGCAAGTTATCGACGATTGGGCATCGGGGTCAATCGACGTTCGGTGGAGGAACTTTATAGTGTCGGACCCGATGATACATAGATTCGTGTCTATACATTTTGAAATCTGGAAGGTAGGAACGGAGGGAATTTCCTTTATATTCCAAAATAGTTAATATTTCTGATAGTGTGGGCCATTTCACATAAAGCATGTGTTTACGACTTCTCATAGTCACATCAATTTAAGGACTTATCATATCTGTGTTTACAACATCTGATAGTCATATCGATTTAAGGAATTATCATATATGTGTTTACGACTTCTGATAGTCATATCGGAATTGGAGGAGGAGCGATAACCACATATATGATAAGTCATTAATATAGCGATAGCCGATTGTGATGGAGATTTAATCTCAGAAACTGTGTGAGTCTGTATGGGAAGGTAGAAAAGCTAAGGAAAGTGGAATTTTCCTTTGTAACGGTATGTTTTCTTTACAAGTGGTTTTTAGAAGGGAAACGCACAATATATGGTTTATGTGTTATATATATATATATATATATATGATCCCATGTTATAAGGGAGAAAGATATATATATGTGTGGATGAAGGATTTTAAAGGCTCCGAAGGATTTAAGTTCTGATACGAAGAATATAAAGGAAGGCTTTAATCAAAGCCTCATTGAAGGCTTGGGGATGATTTATGAGTCCCAATAGGAGTTTTAGGTGGGGTGATTAAATTTCTATACTTAGGAATTGATGAATGGGACTCTTGACCATTTATGGTCTATAGATTTAACTCCATTGCAGAGTTAAATATCCTGGGACAATTGTGGATGCATTTTTAATATCCATACGATGGAAATGTGCGAGTGTAGCCCTCAACCACAAGTTTATGTCATGCTTACAAGGTTAAAACTCAAAAGAGGAGAAGGGAATCTAGTTGGAAACCCTGAAGCTGGCTCAAGGGGAGGAGAGAAAAGTTCCCTCAATATCCAAGACCAGTTCAGCTCAAGTTGTAGTGAGACTCGAGAGATCATGTCTCATGAAGGAGAACCTAAAAACATGATAGAGGATGAGAATACCTTCATAAATTATTTATTTGATATGAGACAGATAGTGAAGGTCCTTTATGAAGAGAGGAATACCAAATTGCAAGGAGAAAGTTCCAAATCTCCCAAAGGAGAATGCTCTTCAGGAGGAGGTAATGGAAATGGAGACAAACCTCCACCATCTCCACCATCTTCTTCATCTTCTTCTTCACAAGCATCTTCACCCTATTCCACTAACACAACCCTTACTCATACTCATCATCGTACTTCAAAAGGAAATTGTAAATCACATTTTTTTAAACTTGATGTTAAATTTGAGTTGCCCATGTATAATGGTGAGGTGAATGTAGAGAAGCTTGGTAATTGAATTCGTCAGTTGGAGGTCTATTGCAGGATTCAAAACCTTCAAGAGGATGACATAAATATTTAGTTAGTTTCCTTGAGAATGGAGGGTGCAGAACTAGTATGGTGGGAATAAAAGACCCAAGAGGAGATTAAAAAACATAGGAAGATCTCAATTTCATGGATTGATTTCATTACTGTAATCATAAGACAATTCTACCCTCTAGCTTATATGCAGAAATCCATCACAAATTGGCAGAACTTTAGATAGCTTAAAGGTAAAAATGTGCAAGATGATACCCAAGAATTCATAAAAAAGTATTTGATGTTAGGTGTAGATTTGCAATCAAAGGACACATTGCTGAAGCACAAAGGGGGTTTACACAGTTACCTTAGGAATATTATCTTAATGTTTAATCCCAATAATATAGATGATGTTTGTGTGCAAGCCACTCATCTTGAGGAAAGAGGGAAAAACACCTGAAAAGAAGGTAGTAAGAATCCATTTAAGAGTAAAGGAAAGAAAAAAACTTTCAAAGGGAAGGCAAAGAAAAGTGTGTCTATCAAAAAAGAACGAGAGAAAGTTACATGCAATCATTCTTCAAGAGAGGGTCATGATGAAGCTCATTTTTGGAAGCTTCATCCCGAAATGAGACCAAAAAGAAACAACAACAAATGAAAAAAAGACAACTGCAACCACTCAACATGATTTGGGATCTGATTTGGGTGATGAAACTAAAATCACAACCATGGGGTTAAAAAGAAAAGAGTCGATTGCTAGCACTACTTCTTCAAACTCACAAAATGAAACTCCAAATGAAAAGAGGATAATAAATTTTTTTCACATAAGGGTGATGTCAAAACACAATACGATTGATACGATTTTCGATAGTCTCTCTCAAGCCAATCTTATCTTTGAAAACATTTTCAAATGTTTAAACTTGGAAACCATTCCACATCAGAAATCATATCCGTTGGGATGGGTGTGTGACAATGTCCAACTCTAGGTTACTAGAATGTGTAAACTGAAATTCGCCATTACTGCAAATTTCATAGATGAAGTAGAGCTTGATGTTGTGCATAAGATATCTCTGGCATAGTTTTGGGAAATCCATACCTTTATGACAGAAAAAATATATTCCATAGACATGAAAACAAATATCATTTATTCAAATATGGAGTAGAATATATTGTGAGAGCTCATACCAAGAAAATGAATCTTTCACTTGTTAATGCAGGGAAAATGAAAATACTAGTGAATTCGAGCAATAATTTTGTGCTTCTCATGATCAAACCCATGAATGATGTCAATAATGAAGCTTTTAAAGGGTTTTGATTGAAATTTGAAATTTGAATTGGTTGATGTAGTTAACCAATATGATGATATGTTTCACAAACCAAAGGGATTACCTCCTAGGAGAGGAATCCAACCTGAGATATAGTTTCATCATGATTGTCCTCTTCCTAACATTGACATGTACAAGATGTCAGTGATGGAAGGTGCATAAATTAAGAAGAAAATTCAAGAGTTGTTGCACAAAGGGATCATCCGACCATCTTCCTCGCCATGTGGTTCACCTATTGTCTTAGTGCCAAAGAAGGATGGATCATGGTAAATGTTTCTGGACTTTCGTGCATTGAACACAATTATAGTAAATAACTATTACCCACTGCCTAGAATAGATGATTTACTTGATCAATTGAAAGATGCAAAGTATTTTACTAAGCCGGACTTAAGAAGTGGCTAGCATAAAATTAGAATAGGTAAAGGAAACGTTTGGAAGACAACATTCAAAACAAAACAAGGATTGTTTGAATGGTTGGTTATGCCATTTGGCTTATGTAATTCTCTTGCTATATTTAGGCATGTGATGAATGATGTGTTGAGGCCATTTGATGAGTTTGTCATAGTCCATTTAGATGACATCTTACTTTTAGTAAATCTTGTGATGAACATGACATGCATGTAAGAAAAGTACTTGAGGTAATGAAAAACAACATTTGTATCTTAAGATTAGATATCATTTTTGGATTCAACTGCGTTTGGTGTGTCATTCATCTATGACCATATCTATGAGAGGTAGTCGTAATTGACTAATTTCTCATGATTTTTGAATAGTTAACCTAGCACTCATTCCATCATTTGATGCTCATAGGGGTGAAGAAGCGGGATTGAAACTAGTGAAATGAATCACATGATGTCAATCATAATTTCCGGGGCTTGCATCCAATAACCAGGACTTCGCGGGAGGTCACCAATCCCAGATTGCCTCTAGCTCAAGTGTGCTTAATTGTGGCATTTTCCCTATAATCAAACCCACCTAGCTTGCTACCCCATTTACAAAACCTTAGCAAGTATTGTGCCTCATGAACCATTCAAGCATAGCTCGCTTCACTCTTTTGAACTTAAGTATTGAGGGGTTTTTGCAATGCATTATATTAGATATCATTTTGGGATTCAAATGCGTTAAGTAAGTCATTCATCTATGACCATTTCGATGAGAGGTAGTTGTAACTAACTATTTTTTCATGATTTTTGAACAATTCGCTTAGCACTCATTGCATCATGTGATGCTCTCAGGGGTGAAGAAGTGGGATTGAAACTAGTTCAATGAATCACACAACATCAATCATCACTTCCGGGGCTTGCACCCAGTAACTAGGACTTCTTGGGAGGTCACCCATCACAGATCGCCTTTGGCTCAAGCTCGCTTAACCGTGGAGTTTTCCCCACAATCAAGCCCAATTAGCTTGCTACCCCTTTTGCAAAACCTTAGCAAGTATTGTGCCTCATGAACCATTCAAGTAGAGTTCCCTTCACTCTTTTGAATTTAAGTATTGAGGGGTTTCCGCAGAGCATTATATTAGATATCATTTTGGGATTCAATTGCGTTAAGTCAATCATTCATCTATCTATATTAATTAAGTCATTAAGTATCTTAAGATGTCAAAGTGTGAGTTTGGAAAAAATTCGTTAGTTTACTGGGGTCATATTGTTGGAGGAGGTGAGTTGAAAATAGAAACCTCCAAGGTTTATGTCATCATGAATTGGCCAAGGCCCGAGACAGTTATAGAGGTAAGAAGTTTTTTGGGAGCAACACAATGTTGGAGCAAATCCAATGCTAATTTTTCTCTTATAGCATCTCCTTTGCATGCGTTGACAAGCGCGAAAAAGGTTTTTCAATGGGAAAGCAAAGAACAAAAGGGCTTTGATGCATTAAAGGAAAATATTAGTGCAACCTGAGTACTTGCACTTCCAAACTTGAGATAGTCATTTGAGATTTATATTGATGCTAGTGGCTATGCCATGGGTGCAGTCGTCATGCAACATGGTAACCCTATCTATTTTTATTTGAAAAATTTTAATGGTGCAATGATTAACTATCCTACATATGACAAGGAATTGTATGCATTGGCGGAAAGTGTGAAAAAATGGAAACACTACTTGATGGGTAAGGAAACCGTCATTCACACTGATCATCAACCATTTCAATACTTGCAATATCAATCAAAGTTGCAGCAATCAAGGCACTTCCAATGGATTGGTTTTCTTCAACAATTCGACTTGTTAATCAGGTATGAGAAAGGTATCTACAGTAAAGGTGTTGATATGATTTCTAGGCCTATTGATAGTGAAGCTACTTTACTCAAGCATAATTATGTTTTACATGAAAGCTATATTGAACAATATGCATTAGATAATGTCTTTCAAGATGTTTATGCAAGCTTTAGTTAAGGTAACCATGTAGAGGAATTGGATTGTCGTTTGCACAATAACTTATTGTACCATATTGGCAAGCTTTTTATTCCATAGGGGGAAAGAGTTAACATCCTAAGGGAGGCACATACTTCTCTTATTGCTAGTCATTTTGGTGTAAGTAAGATAGTGGCACATCTACAAGGGTATTGTTATTGGCCTCATATGCTTGAAAGTGTGTCTCTTTTTATTAAAGGGTGTTCATTACGTGCATTAGTAAGCCTAGAAATAGGAAGTTAGGATTGTACATGTTGAGTGATAAAAGGTGTCTTTTTAACTCCTAATTATCTTCAAATTAATTGTCAACCAAAGGGTGATTTTTTATTTCAACAATGTACTCAGTCTGAGGCGGCTATTTATTCAAGAGTAATGTTTTGTAGTATAGTGCTTAAAATCCAAAAGTAAATGAACGCTTGAAATAAAATCTACTTACAATTAAAAGAATCTTAGCACTCTAAAACTTAAATCATTCACTCAGGAAACTACACAATTTATTAGTCAAGGATGCAGTAGTCATAACTCTTTCCTCTGTCAACTGATATAAATGAAATTAAACATAAATAGGAACCACAATATGAGAACTTAGGCAGTGATAGCCAATGTCCTTTATAGTTGTCAATCTTGCACTGCAAACTAAAGCAAATAATAACGACTCGATTGGAAATGTTTACTAAAACACACTTGTTGCAATATCAATTAAAATATGAAATCAAATCCTTGCAGAAAAGAAACAATGATTAGGTCTATTGAAAAATTGAATAACAAAGCTTCATCTAACAGAAATGAATTATTAATGGAAAGGAAAAGTAATGTTAAATTACTAGAATTAAAGAACAATCTTAAATAGAACTGAACAACAACGCAAATTAATTAGAAATAAACAACTATAAATGTAACTAAATCAACAATCTATAATGAATGGCAAAATCTAAAGTGAACAACGAAGCTTTAATGAATAGCATAACAATTTAAGTTGTAATGAATAGTAATCTTGTTATGATGGAAGTGAACAGCAACACGATTCAATTACAACATAGAAAACAAAGCAATTCATTAAGTCTGGCAATACAAAATAGTAAAGCGATGCGACTACAATAAATAGAAATGAAACCAAACCATCACATGGCAAAAATCGTAAAGATATAATATAGAGAAACAACTTAATCCAACATAGGTCGGGCGCTTAGCCGCTAGCGAATGTTGTTGTGCTACTTCAGATAAGGCAAATGAGCAACAACCCTTTTACTTATTAATCATCAAACTGTGAAATCATTACAACAGCAAAATCCTTGAGAATTACAATGGTAATGCAAAAATCCCCTTTTCCTCCTATCCTATCCTATCATATCTCTAATAATCCCTGACTTAATCTTTCATCATCTATTCCATCATGAATAATCAATCATCAATTCTGAATCCCCTTCTCTGATCTCTATTTTCATTTAAATAGAGAGAGAGCAGAGAGTAGTTACAACAGAGATGACTACAATATGATTTCTACTACAAAATTGGATTGTTATCAAAAAATTAATAATCAAGACCATATCTGAAATATCTTTCCATCAATCATTCAATAGGAATAGGTCAAATTTGGCATTGCAACTCAGATAATTTGGAAAATGGCCACAACTGTGAATATGAGAAAAACGTCTTTGTAGAACCTTCTATTTCTCTTAGTATGGGTCGAATTTTGGAAAACCGCTTAATGCAAAACTAGTTTGGTTTGTTCTGAACAAAACCCATGTTTCAGATTTTCCATATTCTTCTCCATTTGCTCAAAACGTTCAATGAAAAGTCATCACTTCTTATTCCAACGAATTTCTGAGTTAGCACATTTAATGATGAGCTGGAGATCAAATTTTCAATCCAGAAAATATCTTGGAGGCTAAATATGGTCAGTAATGTTACAACCAATTTATTAATACCCATCATTGGTAAAATCGTGCATAATCATCAATTTATTTAAAAATAAAGGAGAATAAATAATATTTATCCATAAGATCATAAATAATTATAAAATAGAATTATATGATAAATTATGATAAATGATGTGATAAATAATCATAGAAATGGGTGGAATAGGCATTCAAAAGTGATAATAATAATGACATATTAACGGCCCAACAATACACACCACTTCTGGTTCCTTCACGATCGTAGGAGAATGCTTCTATGGATTTTGTAAGAGCGTGCTTCCATTGTCAAAAATAGGTCATGATTATTTGTATGTAGTTGCGGATAGGTTCAACAAAATGTTTATTTTGATGCCATGTAAAAGGCAAGTTACAACTGAACAAACAACTCAATTATTCTTTCAGAATGTTTTGGTGTATTTTGGATTACCCACCTCCATTGTTAGTGATCAATATTCTCGCTTTTTGGGGAATTTTTGGTCAATCTTATGGGGATTCATGGACACCAAATTGAAAAAGATTACAAACTTTCATCCACAAATAGATGGTCAAACAAAGGTGGTGAAATGAACATTGATACATCATCTTAATTGGTATTGCAGCAAGCATCCTAAGTAGTCTGATAAGCATTTGCACTATGTTCAACATGCTTACAACTAAGCCAATCACTCTTTGACTCAAAATTCACCATTTGAGGAATGCTTGGGATACCTACCTAAATATCCTTTGGATTTTATTTTTGGCAAAGATGTTGTTATTGAAGGTCACAATGACATAGACAAAGGAAGAAAGTTCATTGGAAAAATCCAATTAGTACACCAAAAGGTTCAAGAACAACTTGAGAAAAGCCAAGGCAAGTACAATTCAAGGAACATGAAGCATCATAAACATCACAAGTTCCAAGTTGATGATGAGGTTTGGCTTCACATTAACAAAGAGAGGCTCCAAGGAGAAGGTAGAAAGCTAAAACAAGTTAGATATGGTCCATCCAGAATTTTAAAAAAGATTAGTAACAACGCCTTCAGGTTGGATTTTCATTCATATATGAAAATTTATGCTATTGTTAATGTTGAGAATTTAAGGTTGTATGAGCCTCCTTTGATTGAGTATCAAGGAGGGAATATTCAAATTCCATCTATCGAAGATTTTTTTCCAGAATTCCTTGATGAGCTTCAAGAGGACACCATACTTGATAGAAGAATAAGGACATTAAAAGGGGGAAGTATTGATTATCTTAGATTGGGGCTCAGGGGTACAAATCCTTTAAGAGCCAAATGGATCGAGGTTGGAGAGGTGAGGGAACTGCATCCATCACCTGCTAGACAATTCAAAGTGATCTGGAGATAAATTATAGGTTATTTAGAATGAGCTTGTATGGGGTCATTATCTTCCATGGAGGGGGCAATATCTTCGAAACCAAGCTCAAAAATATATTCAACAAGAATGACCTTTGACCAGTCATTCAGAAATACATCCATTTGAAATAATTTCTATTATTTATTTTTGTTCCATTTAAGGTATTGTCCATCAGAATTATAGTAGAGACAAAGGTGTTGATGTTCTACCATCTCTTTAGGAGATATATAGTGATTTGGATTGTATATGAGTTGGATAACAAAGAGTTTTCCCATAATGGGGTTACGGTGGGTTGTGAACAACGGTATCTTGGTTTATGTATTGATCACTATCTTACCTTCTCTAATATTTTCACACAGTTGCAACTATGTTTGGGGGATTGCATCATAACATGTGATCCAATTGTATCCTTGAGGTTGTTAATGAAACATTCTTTAAAAAATTAAATTATAGTGACCTTATATGTGTATTACCAATTTATCAAAGGTGGTAATATATTCCATAACTAATTTTTTTGGTGTAATTTTGTTAGGTGTCCCGAATGGTGAGTGACATGTTGAAAATGAAGATAAACCACTTACCTAACTTGGGTTAAAGAAATGTAGAATTTAAAAACCTTCCTACACCATTTCCACCGCTACATTGTTTAGCATCCAAATATAAGTTCCCCACATGTATTTTGTGTAGGTTATCAATAATTCCATAAAGAGAAATGATTTTCCATTTGGGTAACCCAAACCTAAGGAATATGTCCCAATTTTTTTTATCATATCAACCTTTGGAAAATAGAGCCATGAATTGTGATCCTAAAAGTATGGGAGGTGATTATCCTAAAATATGGTTGGAACTTGTACTTGGGGAGTAGTAAATTCTTCATTTTTTAGATCAATACTTTGATCTCCTACATGTATATTCAACCACTATTCTAATAGTTCCAATATGCCATGTTTTTATTTCATTATTTACATAATAAATTTGATTGAAGTCGCAATGTAAGCAATTTTTCTTCTGCCTATATGAATTAATTAGGTTGGGGCGTACTGACGGTTCTCTAAGTTGGTCATTAATGATCCTGAGTATTGCAGCAAGGATGTTGCAACTCCTAGGGCTACTAAATTTACTTTATCAATCTAGGGCTTCATACAAACTTGGAGGTGACAATGTTATATACACAACATATGCATCATTCTACTCATGTCACTTCTCAACTAGGGCGCTTGACCATTAGGGTTCCAGACTAGTCCTCTATTGACTAAAAGGAGTCTGGTTATTGACAATGAATGTAAAGACTGTTCTAATGTAGGAAAGTAAATGCTTGTCTATTCAAGAAATGAAAGATTCCAAATGGTAAATGTTATGTAATTCCATAAATCATCTAGCTATGGAATGACAGAAAGCACTTTACAGAAAGGAAACTATGATAATCGTGAAATTGGTCATCTAATTGTTATGACGGCTTAGAAATCGAAAGTGAATCTATCATATCTGAATTCACACATGCATGCATTAACTATCTCATTTACATATGCAAAGAAGAAGAGTCTTTAAGTGCTAACTTCAGAAATATAAATGCTAATGTTATTTTTTCTTACAAGAGGGAAAGGAATGCGAAGGTTGGTCTAGGTCGTACTCATGGGCATGAAATCCAAGATGAAGGGTTAACCTACTCCTATACTAGGCTATCCTATCATTTTTGGTCAAAAGGGTCAAAACATGCTGCTATAGGAGATCCTGTAGCTCCTACAAGAAACTGCTACAAGAGTTCCTAAAATTCTACAAGATGTCCTGAGCTACTACATGAAGTTGGTTGAAGGGTTTTGGAGGCCAATAATAGTGAGATGAGCTTTTGGAGGGGTGTACGAAAATTTTTGAAGGTGCAAATTTCCCAAGGCTACACCCAACACTCCAAGGAGGTTGGATTTGCATAAGGTTGTTGCTCACGGTGGCTAGAAGATACAAGTTCACAATATGGGCTGGTATGCCTCGACAGAAGGTGGAGAAGACTTAGGTGAATCTTGTTGGTTGAGTCCCTTCCTACAGATCAACAATCCCTGTAGCAAAACATGTTTCTCTTTTCATTTATGCATCAGTACATGTCCACATGGAAAAGATGAATTGAATTTGAGGAAGTTGATTTATCTATTATTGAGGACTAGATCTAGGATATGGACTTCTTTTAAGCTACACCAAACTTAAGAAATCAACACAAAAACTGTAGGTTCTTTTCAGAAATCATAAACAATGATCTAGCTAAGAATGAAACCTAATAAATGCAATGATCAAAAGACAACTATATTTTTGGGGCTCTGAGAGTGGGGTCATCTCATCATGATCCCATGAGGGAGATGATATAGGGGCCATTGTCACTAGCCTTTCTAGTATAATTTTTCCACTAAAAGGAAACACTAATCTACCTCTTCAAATTTATTGAAACAAGATTGAAGAAAAAATTATGTACTTGTTAAGCTAGTCAGAAAAAAAATAAATTAAATTGAACATCTAACTATCATTATAAGCTAAGAATACAACTACAAAATAGGAACTTATGCTACTAGGGTTGGTCCCTAATCCAAGAACTTCAACCCTATGAGTCAACTCAGTGATGGATCAAAACATAATTTCTCATTGTCATAAAAATGTCAAGTACATCATAACAATAATAATCAAGATTTTAGCTCAAAAAGGCCTCACAACAAAATGTTGAATCCTAATGTGTCCCTTGGCTCTCTTATCTTATAAAAAACTGGAGCTTCGAACAACTCCCTAGATAGAGAATAACTCTCCCTTGACTGTCACTGGCTTGGCTACCAATGGACACATCTTGCTTGGATGATAGTGACACCAAGCTGATGAGATATGGTGGAGGAATATTTGAATGATTTGAGGAGTTAAGGAGGTTGACCAACTCCGAAATTCTCTTTTGCTTGCCTCCTCCGAGTTCCTACACTTAAGTCAGCCCAAAACCACTCCAATTCCTACATTAAATACACATTAGGCGACATGACATTGTACTCACCTTTACTATTCTCACTAAGAAAAATAAAACAAAATATGTAAATAAATGTGAGAAAAGTCAATTTTATAAGCTGGAGAGTGGCATTATGACCCATATAGTTTACCTATTGATGAGCCTCATTAGTCATGTTGTGAGTTTGAACCATGGGACCACCAAAGATTCAATGGAATTGTTATTGTTCTGTTATCCAACTATGACAGTAGCTTGAAATGAGCTTTTTTAGATATATCTCAAATAATTGTATTGTTAAGTATAGCTAAAAAGGGTTAGTTTAGAAGTATACCTAGTGATTAGCACAATTCAAGGAATAATTTTGATATAGATCTCCCAAAATAGTGCTAATATGACAATTTCTCTCTTAATTTTTCTGAGTGCTACTCCTATGGGATTATTTCCCTTGAATAATCATTATTGTGGTGATAAAGTCTTCAAATTCGTCCAGGATGAAAATATGCAAGAATTTCGTTAGTTCATTGCAAGAAGTGTGTAATGTCCCAAATATAGAGAAGTGTTAGGTGTTGTAGTTTCCTATAAACATGTAAGGCCCAATAGTAGTACTCATCCTAGTATCTGAGGAAACTAATTAAGGAGGCTAAAATATCCACTTATTCATGTGATCGGACCATCTAAGTGTTGGAAACATGATGTTGGCATTGATGTTTGATGAATAAGCCAACTTGTGCATTGGCAGTATCAATGTTTGGTGTTCTAGTTCTAAACATGGTTTACAGAGCTATTGGAGATATGATGATGCATGTATAAGGATATATGGGTGATGGTATTTCCAAAGTTAGCTAGAGAACATATATAAAAAGGGGATAGTTTGCGGATGTAACTTGGAAACCTAGATTTCTAATAGGAGATCCATGGATGTAGCCAAGATTAGTGGTGGATAGTTAGTGTTCATGTCCTCTAGGATCCAAAAGGAAAACCACGGGCCTTGCTACTGTAATTTCCCATGGTACTCTTCCAACCACACTATAGGAGGTGCGGCACCACCGACCCTTTTCCTTTTAACAATACTAATGATGGTGGACTACGCCTACTTTTGATACATAGTCTATTTTCCAATTTTACCAAGTACATTCATTCATTATAACACAACAGAAACTTTCTTTAAACATTCATAACCGTGAATTAGCATTAACATGAAATTCAAAACAGTATAAAGGGAGGGGCAACCCCCTGCAGTGACCTTGCTCAATATAATATATTAAGTTAAAATCTCTATGTAAACCTCAGAATCTACACTTAGAATATTTCTCCCCTTCGGTACCTCATTTAGCTTAGCTCATTGGGTTGTGCGCGTCCACCTAGTCGCCCGAACGACCCATCGACTAGCTCGTCATTTGCCTACACGTTCACCT
The DNA here is from genome assembly GCA_000404065.3 of Pinus taeda. Lineage (NCBI taxonomy): Eukaryota > Viridiplantae > Streptophyta > Pinopsida > Pinales > Pinaceae > Pinus > Pinus taeda. The sequence goes on along the minus strand of APFE031395738.1, from coordinate 270,069 downwards.
GAACGCGTTTAACCGTTCAACAACCAGCGTTTGCATGTTTCGTTCACCTGATGCTTTCACATGCACTCAGGAAACTCCTATGTTTCCACCGAATGCTTCATTCAATCGAGCACCCTCGCATGGCCTACCGTTTCGACCATCACACATTTCTGCCCAAATGCTTCGTTCACCTCGACGCCCTGTCACGCACTCCATTCAACCATCGTTCATTCGAATGCCCTACCGCGCCCTCACCCGACATTCGACCAGACACCCTATGGCACCCTCGCCTAGCGTTTGCCCCGTTGATCACTTAGATGCCCTACCGCGCCCTCATCGGACATTCGCCCAGATGCCCTACCGTGCCCTCACCTAGCGTTTTCCCGACCGTTCATCCAAACACCCTGCTGCACCTTCACCCAACTCGTTGTTCACCCAGATGCCCTACCACACCCTCACCCGATGTTTGATCGAATGCCCTGCCACACCCTCAGCTCATTCAGTAATTCGTGTTCATGTACGTCCACTCGTGCCCTTAACCTGTACCCTGTTGCACCTTTAACCTACACCTTGGCTCGCACCTCTTTGTTTTGGTGTGAGTGCTTTGGCCCTTGACCGCCTACACTATGCCTTAGACTTCAAACCTCCAACCTTCACACTTCCTTTGCTCTACGCTTGGAAGCTTGTTTGTTGGTAGATCGAATGATGAACCTCCATCCACCATCTCCATGTTTATATGTTGTCCATCACCATGTTTACTTGTCGGATTCACCTAGCTAACCCATCCTTCAGTCCTTCGTCTCTTATATTCACATGTCGGCTTACCCTTGGGCTGACCCGTTATGTCCATAATTTTGTTTGTCTTCACCTGCCCGTCAACTCGTGGGGACCGCACCTTTGCCTATAACCAAACGACCAATACATAGTCGCATTTCTCATCTTGACCTCGTGTTTTCTCCATTACACTACTGCTCCCGTGGCTCGTCGCCTTTGCGTGCCCTTGTCATGCCATTTGTAGCTCATAAGCGTTACATTCTGGCCCACTTGAAGTCATTGTCATCCTCGACAATCGCTCTCCACCCCAGCAAGCATCCGTCACTAATATATCCATACCAATGCCGCATAATCCATCAGTATGTGCTCCATTCTTTATCCATAACCTCACCCAATCTATATATATTGCAAACCTCCCTACAACATATATAATATGACAGTCTCCATCATCTATCATTCCATAATGTGAACTCCTTTGCATAATACTCCAGCCAACACAAAATCCTAGTCGATGCCAAGATATCTATCTGACACAAACCTAGTGCACTACATGCCCCCATGTCATTGAATATATTGCAAACATCTCTAAAACATATATAATATGACAGTCTCCAGCATCTGTCATTCCATATTGTGAACTCCTTTGCATAATGCTCCAGCCAACACAAAATCCCAGTCGATGCCAAGACATCTATATGACACAAACCTAGTGCACTACATGCCCCCATGTCATTGAACTGATTGGGTAGTTAATCCAACCATAACACTCCACCCATGAGAATGTACATTCTCCATGCCACAATTTCTTTTTTCTTCAGCATCCTATCACAATCTCAAACTCAACCAAGAATACGCTCAGAGCCCATGCTCGAGTCCATGGTATCATCATCCCATCTGCAACATGTTGTCCATGATGCTAATGTCAATGTGCTACCACATAGTTGCATTCACTCCAGCATCATTCACCTTTCATCATAAAGAATCCTCCTCCAAGGCCCCTTGTCAAGGTGGTGCAGCCCCTTCCAGCTAGGGTCCCTGCACCAACCCATCGCAAGGTTGTTTATCGGGAAAGGAGGGCCAAGAATTTTCCTCCCTGACTCTCATCCACCCATGCATTAGATTGGTACTGCATCCTCAAGTATTTGTGCACAGCCTCAACCTACTCACATGTACACCCAAGCTTCTCAAGCTTGTCTTTCATCAATTGAAAGTCATATATGCCCATAGCATACCTGTAAAACTCCACGATTCCAGCCGGATCTCTACCTACATAATCCTCCCCAACCACTACCACTAAAGAAGTACTCTAACTTCCTTCATGTACAACTTCATTGTGAATATCTCTAGTAGAAGATGTCTCTGCCAAGTGCTTCAAGGTTCATGAGATTGATCTCCCACTTCCTTCCTTCTTCTTTGCTCTTGCAATGAAGTCAAATAACTTCTCTTCCTTCGTTGTTTGAGTCATACTCCCAAGTCCTCTTTGCTCCACATCCTCATGTTTGATGTTTGGATCATTGGGATACAAAGTCATAGAATCCATCCTTGGTCTATATCCCAAGAAACTCCTCCTATTCATCAGAACCAACATGGTTCTCCTTTCAACTATGATCAAGAGAATGTCTCGGTCCACCATCAGTATCACTTGTGCAAGGCTCATAAATTATTTCCCCACCACCATAGAATGATCATCCAAGCTCATGATCCTCAAGTCCAACTTTCCAAACCACGAGCCCAATCTCAACTGAGTGTTTTCCATCACACTAGTAATAGCTTTCATGGTAGAGTTTCCTGCTTTGAAAGCACTCCACTCCATTTTCATCTTAGCTTTCTTTCGAAAAGACTTTGCTGCTTTCTTACTTAGGAAACTATGAGTATCTCTCGTGTCCATGAAAGCTAGAAATATCTTGCCATACATGGTCGCCTATAGAAAACCCAACCTCAAGGAATTACAATATTCTTTTGACTTGATTTTGCACCTTACATCAACAACCTTCTTCAACAATTCGACCTTAGAAGAGTCCATGGACTTATGCTTCGACCTGACTTCCTTCTTAAGTTACTTCACCTCCTTACTTGGCTCTTCTAAGCAACTTGATCCTGGTTTGGCTTGGCATCCATCAAGCTTGTCCTCCATTGCATTCTGCTCATGCGCACCAACTAAGTGTCCATTGACCTCTTCCATCCAACTAGCCTTTGAACATCTACCTGATTGTTTTGGTAGTAGTTCCAAAGTTTGTCAATGTAATTGAGCTCATCCTGTGCTATTACAATGACCCTCTTACCATGAAAGTCCTTCTTCATCAAATCCTCCATTTGTGTATACTTCCATTCTGTATACTCATTTGGTCCTTGAGTTCTTTAAGTTCTTTTATTTTTGCATATGCTTTCTGCATCTTCATGTTCTCAGCTTTCATCGAAGCCCATTTGGAACTCTGTTTCCCCATTTGTTCCAATACCTTGTTCTGGAAAGCTTCTCCTACATTCTGGCTAGATTCACCTGTCGTAGGTCCTTTCGCCATCTCTACTATCTACTTTCTTTGCAAACCTAAATCACCTTTCAGATTTCTTGATACCAACTTCACAAAGTGTAGTGGGACCAGCTTCCCTACAAATCCTGCACAACTGAATCACCAAAGCCCGCAGAACTTTTGAAACCACCTGTCACCAAGTGTAGTGGGTTAAACTTCTCATATCTAGGCTTTGATATCACTTGTTAGTCCTCTACACTGGTGGAACTCTTTGAACCACACTATAGGAGGTGTGACACCACTGACCATTTTCTTTAACAATACTAACAATTGTGAACTACACCTACTTTCGATACTTGGTCTATTTTCAAATTCTACCAAGTAAATTCATTCATTATAACACAATGAAACTTTCTTTAAACATTCATAACCATGAACTAGCATTAACATGAAATACACCACAATAAAAAGGTATGGGCAACTCCCTGTAATGAGCTTGCCTGATAGAATATATCAAGTGACAATCTCTAGGTAGACCCTAGAATTTACACTTAGAATATTTCTCTCTTTTGGCACCTCATTCAACATAGCTTGTTAGGTTAGGTGCGTCTAGCTGGCTGCCTGAATGACACGTCGACCAGCTCATCGATTGCCCACACGTTCACCCAAACGAGTTCAGCCATTCACCAACTAGCATTCACACGTCTCATTCACCTAGTGCCTTCACATGCCCTTGAGCAACTCCTACATTTCCATCGAATGCTTTGTTCAACTAGGCACCCTCACATGCCCTACTGTTTCACTTGTCACATGTTTCTACCCGAACACTTCGTTCACCCAGACACCCTATCATGCCCTTCGTTCAACCATCATTCACCTAGATGCCCTGCCACACCCTCGCATGATGTTCAACCAGAGGCCCTACCATGCCCTCGCCCATCATTTTCCCTGTTCTTCACCCAAACGCCCAAACACGCCCTCACGCAACATTCGCCTAGACACCCTACCGCGCCCATGCCCAATGTTTCCCTGACTATTCAATGAGATTCCCTATCGTGCCTTCACTGGACTCGTTGTTCGCTCAGATGCCCTATTGCACCCTTGCTTGATGTTCAACTGAATGCCCTGCCATGCCCTCAGCTCATTCAACAACTCATGTCTGTGTGCGTCCACTCATGCCCTCAACTTACACCCTAACTCGTTCAGTTGTGCCTTTGCGCTATGCCTTGGCTTGCACCTCTATGTTTTGGCATGAGGGCTTCGACCCTTGACCGCATGCACTATGCCTTAGACTTCAAACCTCCAACCTTCGCACTTCACCTTTGCTCTGTACTTGGAAGCTTGTTTGTTGGTTGATCAAATGATGAAACTCCATCCACCATCTCCACATTTATATGTTGTCCGCCACCTTGTTTTCCTGTCAGCTTCTCCTAGCAAACCCACCCTTCAGTCCTTCGTTGCATCTCCTCACACATTTGTTTGCCCTTTGGTTGACCCGTCATGTCAATAATTTGGTTTGTCTTCACCTGCCTGTTGGCCCACAGGGACCGTACCTCGACCTATAACCAAACGACCAACACTTAGTCGCATTTCTCATCTCGACCTCACATTCTCCCCATCGCGCTACTGCTCCCGTTGCTTGTCACCTTCGCACGCCCTCGCCGTGTCGCCTTCAACTCATGGGAATTACATTATGTGACTTGAATTTTTGTTCCAATTATATTATGTTGTAGATCGTGTGAGTGTGTTGTGCATCGACCTAGCTGTGTACAAAATGATGACTTGTGTATGGAGTATATGTAATAGTGTTTGCCGGTGGTTGAGGGTATTCACCTATATCATAATGCAAATAATTATTAGGGATGTGGTTACCTACATATGAAATGATGCAATGGATAATGTATGCCCACGTGTTAAACTTTATAGTAGAATGAATATAGTCAAAGATCAATGACAACTTGAATGGTGTTTTGTTAACATGGTTGATTTTACAGGGGTTGTATCAAGTGTTCTTTATGTAGTGTATTGTTGGAGTACAATTGCATTATAACTGTGTCTGATCTAAAAAATCATTGAATTTTGAGTGATCAATTGATTGAGTTCTTTTTTCCAAGACATTGTTGGAACACAGGTTAGACAAAGGTGTAATTAGAGGATGATGAAGACACCTATGCCTAATGAAACAATGATGTGATGAATTGAGATAAAGTGTGATTAGAGACAAATATGTATACATATATTCTGTGTGTCTAAATTCAATAGATTTTAATATAGAGTAACCTATTTTGTATGAATTTCCACTGATGTAATATTTTTATTGAATGGTGGATCGAGTTGTCTAACCAACATAGAAGAGATGTGTTGTATCTATGTGGTATGTAGTAGAGAAGCTGCAAACAAAAAGTGTAAATTGTATAATGTGTTGCAGTGATGGTTTTAGTTTGATGATGTGTTGGAGAAGTGCCTTTGTACAAAATAGAAATAAAGAAGTAGAAGCTTTTCCAAGGATTTATTATGTGGTTTAGATATTGCTAACATTGCTTTTGGTTGTCAGTGACAATGTTATGGAGTTGTTGCAAGAGTGTACTAGATTATTGTATGGATGAGTGAGGTTATGAAAATTTTTAGATGAGTATGAATGGTTACAATATTGTATATCATTTTATTAGTGTGTTATTGTTGGTGCATGTGTTTTTAGGGGGCAGTGAGGCTACCAACCTAATCATGTATAACTGAGTCTGAGTGATTATATTTGTGAGGTGATATTTTGTTGTTGAGTATGTTTGAGTACTAACCATGTCTACAAGAGCATGATATGAGCATGTTGATGTCATATTTTATAGGGAACACATATTTTTTCCATGTATCTTGTACTACTACAAATGTATTTTCATAGGGTCTAGTGTTAGGTTTTATTAGTACAATATGTTTGTGATGCACTTGATGACATGTATAGTTGAGTTGTTGTTCTATTATGGTTTGATCATATTGATGTAATTAGTATATTTGGTTGTGGAGAAAAGGTTTTTATTGCAAAGAGGCTTTATGTTTTTCTATTTGTATTGAATAGAGAGATTTTGTGGATCTAGTATGAAAATGAAAGGAAGTCCACAAGGGTTTGATGGTTGGGGACTTAAGGGTAAATGATGGCCTCTTGAATATGGATTCATGGCTTCCTTCAGGTGGTGGCCTGAGAAACTAGCTATAGGCTGATGCCTTTAGCAAATGGGTTTCTACATATCGTTGCAGAAGTGAGTGCTTCAATCAGGTAGTGGCCTAGAGCGAGTGGGTGCTCACATATTTCACAAGTTGATGCTAGCATACTAGTGGGTGCTAATATATGATGTAAAGGAGATTTTATATAATAATAAGAAGAAGACAAGTGTTCGGTGCTTTTTCTCGCAGAAGGGTTTCCACCTTATATCCAAATTCGTTATGTATTTATGTGTTTCTCTCAAGTTTCATGTTCCTTGATGTTCTATATCCTACTCATGGTTTATGCATTTGTAATCTATTTTGATGTATGTTGTTGGTGGTTAATTAATAGTTCAACTAACTATTGTTAATAGTTGGTAAAAAAATTAAATCGATGACCCATTAAGCATTATATTGATTCATCCCCCCGCACCCCCCCCAAGCATAGTCAAGCTTCCAATAATTGTTGAAAATAGCAACAAGAAATGCTAAAACAACAATAATTGGTTGAAAATAGAAATGCTAAAAAAGCATTTCTATAAATAGCATTTCAGGATATATTCCAACTCAGTTGGAAATAAAAAAAATTAGAAATGCTAAAAAGAACATTGCTATAAATAGCATTTTGGGATAGATTCCAATTATAATTAGTCCCTGAATTGAAATTGAGAACTAAAATTTGAATTTAGTCTCACCAGCTCTTTGAAAAATAATTAATTAATTCATCTTGAGTTAATTAGTTGGAGAAAATCAAACATGAAGTCTATGTGAAGACATGCAACAATTATCCCTTTGATTGAGGAAGTTATCTCTTAATTAAGGAGATAAGGATGAGTTGTATTTAAGTTGTAATTAGTTAGCTCAATTAACTCAGTTAAGTCTAGTTAAATTAGTTCCAATGAGTTGGAGGAACAAATTATGAGTTCAGTCAGTTAATGCAGGCATGCATGCAACTAGTGTTCTCCAGATAAATGAATATTCTCTCATAAATAACTCATGCATGTCAGTTCGGATAGAGACCCAGTTAAGATTAAAGGAAGGCACAATGTACTATCAGTTGGAAGAATTTTCTTATAAAGGAAACTCATCCATGCAAAAGGAATAATCTCCTTCAGGATTGCGTAGTTATTTCAGAGGTCAGTGTTGTGTGTGAGGTCAGAATTCACATGGGTGGCAGCCAAAGGACCTAAGAGAAACTGTGTGAGGAAATAGGAGGCTTGGAGGACTGAAGCAAGGTATATGTGTTGTCTATTCTATCTATGAGTAGCAGTGAGGGATTGTACTGAGAGCTAGATAGCTTGAGAGCTAAAGATTTGTGTAATCTGGAGATATTTCCTCTTATATGATAATACATGTAGCAGGGTTTTTAGCTGAGGCTTTCCCCAGAGTATTCTTCAGTGTTTCATGTTTGGTTGATTTCTTCTTCATCTGTTACATGTGTTTTGTTTGATATTTCTCAAATCAATTAAGCTTGCACAAGTTTAATTGTAGAAGTAGATTAAGTATTTTGCTTTATTACATTACATAACCAGATTAATCTACAGTGAGAATTTCTACATGGTATCAGAACTAGCTGATCTATAGAGAAATTTCTACATTGTATTGGAGCAAAGGTGATCAACGCAGAGAAAACTTTACAAAGAAGAGAGAAGTTCGAAGTTTGAAGTTCCTGATTGTAGAAATCGAATTCCTATCACATCTCAAAGTTCACCTATGTCGTTCAATGGTTTGAGACTCGAGTATTCCCTTGATGGCAGCTTGAATTATATAGCCTAGAAGGATCACATAGAAGTGGTATTAGAGGACAATGGTTTGGAGGACTTCATTGATATAGAAGTTCCCAAGGCAGCAACAGCTAATGCCAAAGAGATGCCAAGATGGAAGAAATGTGTGGTGTTATCACTTAAAACCACAGTCCACCTATGTCCAAAGATTCATATAAAAAAAATTTGTTGAAGTCAATAGGTTTCTATGTGTGTCACTTTGAAATTAGGATTTCAAAAGGTATTGATGTGAGTCCTTGTGAAAAACTGTTAGATACCCTCCATCATTATTGTTTAAGGCATGTCTTGTCTTGTTTGCGTCATTTGTATTTTGCGCAGTTTCGCAGCGCAATCTGATTGGCCAATTTAGCTGCGCAATCATTTTTTCACCTTTTCGCAGCGTATCATTTACCAGCCATTTCGTAGCGCGTTTTGTCAATTCATAATTGTCTGCACTACGAAATCGGGGATTCGGGGTTTTTGCAGCGCATTTTCTTGAAATGTCAAGTCCGGGGAGATGAGTCATTAGGTCCGTCCACATTTTGTCAGTTGATGTCTTCTCCAGGTCATGATAGGTTATCATTCCACCATCAGGTTTA
>APFE031395738.1:230230-260461 GCA_000404065.3 Pinus taeda | reverse complement strand
CCTAATTTTGTTGTTCCAACCAGCTTAAACTTCATTTACTGTTTAAAGAGTTAGCCATCTTTTCTTGCCCTTAATGCATATCAAAAATCTATGAGAGAGCCCTCTCTGACTAAGGAGGCTAACCTTAGTCTAAAGCCTGGTCTGAAACAGTTTCATGAGATCTTATTAAGTAGCAGCCCTTAGTACTGATTTTATGATAACATGTGGTGAGAGCGAGGAGGATTCTTTTGGAGGGAGTTCGAGACCATATTGTCTCGAGTCTCCATAGGAAGGAGACACGGTTTTCAATGCAGAAGACATTGAAGGATCTATATCGGAATGACAAAGATCAAAGCAAGCTAGCCCTAAAAGACAAGCTTCAAAAAATAAAGTGTCAAAATGGCGACATGATCTATACATATCTGAACAAGATCACCACCTGTAGGGATGAGCTTGGAAGTGTAGGAATCATGACAGTCGATGATGACATGGTGATTCTTGCTCTCCTTGGTCTTCTGAAGAGCTGGCATAGCTACCAAGACTCAGTGAATGGAAGAGAGAAACTGCCAGATTGGGAATGACTATGCTCAAATTTGATGCAGGAGGAGATTAGGAGAAGCAGTAGAGATGGTTCTTCATCCAAGGAGGATGAAGAAAATTGCACCTTAGCGAGTAGGGCAAGGAAAGGGAAGGAGAAGGACTCTCATTCCAAATAGAGCTCTTCTCATGGAGGGAAGAATATTGACAAATATAAAGTGAGATGCTTTGATTGTCATGAGGTGGGCCATTATGCAACTAATTGTCCATTAAAGAAATCCAGTAAGCGATCCTTGGAAGGATCTAAAGATGAGGCATTGGCCTCTCAGTTCAAATTAGATTTTACCCTCATTGCATGCACGATTTCATCAATGATGAGTTGTGGTTAGTTTCTTGATAGGGGAGTCTCATTCCACATGACTGATGATAAGATTTTGTTTAACACCTTAGAGGAGAAAGACCTCAAGATACTCGTAGAGATGGGTAATGATGAAAAGTATAGTGTTTCAGGAGTGGGCACGGTTTCTTTTCAGTGGGAGCATGGAGCTCACATTACCTTGACATATATGAAATATGTGCCAGGACTAAATAAGAACTTGGTATTGATGGTGATGTTGGAGGACAAAGGCTATGATGTAGTCTTCAATAAGGGAAAGGTTTTCCTTAGACTCATCACCATGAGACAAGTGAAGTAGATCGGTTCACAATTCAAGAACCTGTATGCTATTAAGGTTAAAGATGCATGAAAAGCCTTGAGGAATAACGAAACTGTTGGAGACTTGGTGGTTGAGAGGGAAAGTAAATTACCTCTCAACATGTAGCATCAAAAGGAGTCTTAAACAATTGTGGAGGAGCAACAATTGGTGAAGCAGCTTCAGGAGGTTGTGGAGCAGCCACAACTGGAGACGCCGAGAGGAGATCGACTGGAGGCATCCACTCATGCAGAGAGCTATAATAGGGGGAAATTTTGAGCCAAGAGGGCAGAGGGATCACATGCAACCATACCTCTAGGTGTGACGCGGGGCGATGTGAAGTGATATTCCCAAGAAGGCTAAAATAGGAGCAGGATCCTTGAGGTACCCAACCTCTTTGATTAGACCTTGCTATGGGAGCTCCGATGAGGGGTAGCAGGACTAGCTGAGTGGGTATAGATAGATGCAGATGGAGCGGGAGAGGGAGCTTCAGCATCCGAGGGTGTTTCTAGCCCAACAGGGAGGTCAGTTGGGAAATTAGTTACTTACTTCTCAGTAACTGAGCTATAGTGTAGTAGTGGGCAGCACGATGTAACATGATGAGAGGAGGTGTATTGTGGATGCATGCTGGGAGATAGGACTAGTAGCAACACAGATGCAGCAGTAGGAATCAGTGTGATTGATGCAGTCAAATATCAAAGTGACAGAGGCTAGAGTAGTTAGATACTGAATTGCACAGAGGTGTAGAGTTTTCAGTCGATAGAGGCAATAGTAGTCAGAGACTTTGATGACAAATGCATCGTACTAATTCGGGTTGGATATTTTTGTTTCTGGAGTTGTTGGAGCAACAACACTTGAGAGAAGTGTTTCATGCAGAACATTCCAAAGATTCGAGATTGGGTTCAAGTTGAATGCCTTTCTTGTTGAGAGGGAGTGTTGAAAATAGCAACAAAAAATGATAAAAACAAGAAATTCTAAAAATAGAAATGTTAAAAATAGCATTGCTATAGATAGCATTGCTATAAATAGCATTTCGGGATAGATTCCAATTTTAATTAGTCCCTGAATTAAAATTGAAAATTAAAATTCCAATTTAGTCTCACCAACTATTTGAAAAATAATTAATTAATTCATCTAGAGTTAATTAGTTGGAGAAAATCAAACATGAAGTCTATGTGAAGACATGCAACAATTATCCCTTTGATTGAGGAAGTTATCCCTTAATTAAGGAGATAAGGATGAGTTGTATTTGAGTTGTAATTGTTGGAGGAAGTATTTGTGAGTTCAGTCAATTAATGCATGCATGCATGCAACTAGTGTTCTCCAGATAACTGAATATTCTCTCACAAATAACTCGTGTATGTCAATTTAGACAGAGACCTAGTTGAGATTAAAGGAATGGACAATGTACTATCAATTGGAGGAATTTTCCTATAAAGGAAACTCATCCATGCAGAAGGAATAATCTCCTTCAAGATTGTGCAGTTATTTCAGAGGTTAGTGTTGTGTGTGAGGTGAGAATTCACACAAGTGGCAGCCAGAGGACACAAGAGAAACTGCGCAAGGAAATACGAGGCTTGAAGGACTGAAGGAAGGCATATCAGTTATCTGTTTTGTCTATAAGAAACAGTGAGGGATTGTACTGAGAGTTGGATAGCTTGAGAGCTAAAGCTTTGTGTAATCTAGAGATATTTCCACTCGTATGATAATATATATAGCGGGGTTTTTAGCTGAGACTTTCCCCAAAGTATTCTTCTATGTTTCATGTGTGATTGATTTCTTCTTCATCTATTATATGTGTTTTGTTTGATCTTGATCAAATCGATTAAGCTTACGCAAGTTTTATTTTAGAAGTATATTAAGTATTTTTCTTTAGTACATTGCATAATCAGATTAATCTATAGTGATAGTTTCTACATAATTAGTATCAGAGCATGTGCCTCCAGGTTCATCACCACGACTAGAAGGTAGATATGGTAATTTTTCTTTCCTAATGAATTATCATATTGTCCCTATGCCTATTGTTGCAAGTAAGTAGGTTTCGTTTCTTCAAGGACTTGGTTATGCACTATGGAATGTGATATTGGAAGTGTATTTATGGACTCTTGATTCTAATATTTTTCTTTTAGTACAATATGGTATGAAGGATGAATCTAATGAAGAAGCAAGAAGGATCAGTTTTAAATTGATTTTCGAACCTAAATTTGATAATTTGAGGTACTACATGACAAGAAAGGAAATGTTGGAAAAGATGCAATGAATCTATGTAGAAGAAGAGTTTGCAGTTCCAAAGATGGTTCAAGGACCCTCCTACACTCTTGGTGAAAATGAGAGAATGAATAAGACTATATTTTTAGTAGTAGTAGATGTAGTTTCTTCACAAGAAGAAAGTGCAAAAAATAATGATAGCAATAATGTATCAGCCATTGACGTAAAATTTAAAGCTACCAACAATGATGTTAAAGGTATTCATAATAGGTAGCAAGGAAAGTTGAGGAATAGAAGTGTCCAGCAGTAGCAATACTAAAGACAAACAAATCGTAGTCACAAAAGGTAGCAATATTCAAGAGGAGAAAAGAGGCAGCTAAGATCATATGCTTCTCACGGCATAAGAACCAAAAGACAAGGTATCAAAGTTTATTTTATATAGTTATTATTTTTCTTACATGGTTTTTGACATAGAGAAATGGAATGCAAGTAGTTTTCAAGAAGATAAAATTTGTTGGGTAGCGGCAAGACAATTTATGCAATAAAAGGAAAAGTTTATGGCCGTGTTGTATATTTCAAGTGTCAAAACCATGGTCATAAGGATTTAGCTTGTAGAAGAGGCCCAACCATTGAGAATAAAGAAAGTGTGGAAGAGAAAAGAGGCTCATGTCATATCTTAGCCTAGTAAATTTTGGAAAAGAAAAAATGAGTTGAAAAACACCAATCTTAGTCGACCACCAAAGGATTTCAAGGAAGGGCATCTTGTCCTTAATATTTTAACTAGTGGCTTGCATGAAGACAATCTACCAAGCACGGTTAGATATCTGATCTTAATTTAGTAGAAGATGGCTTAAAGAGAAGCCAAATGAGTTAGGTGAAAGTAGTAAAGAACAAAGTATTTAAACTTGTGTATTTGTTTTCTTCATATTCTAGGAATAAGTTGAATCATGGAAAGAAAGTTCATGGTCTTAGGGCGAGCATATGACAACATAATGAGTTGCATGAAAAGGTGTTAAACATGAGTTGCAAAATTAATATGGTGTGATCAATAGCCTTAAAGTGAGATCAAGTCTATAATATGAACAACAAGGTTAGATGGTACATGATCTTAGGAGGAGTAGTACATGGAATTAGGGTTTCAAGGGTTGCACATTGTTTTTATGTTCCTTTCACTTTGTTTTTGTTCTAGCTATATATATAGTAGTCATGAGTGAAAAGAATTTTCTTCGGCCATGTATGTTCTTGTTTTTTAGTGAAAAGGTTGGTTACGTAACCTTTGTTTTGGCTATGCATAGAAGGATGCCATTTTTCAACCATATATGCAATTTTCTATAGCCCTACACTTCCATTATTTAAGCCTTGTATTACCATTGATTAACCATGTATTATCATTAATTTTTAGTGGTATGGTTATTTTTATAGTCTCTTGCATGTTGCAAGAAGGCTAGGAGAAGAGAAGCAACAAATTCATTGAAAAAAAACATGAAGAATTGATTAAATCCAAAGCACATGTTCAAGGGGAGCATGTGAAGCGTTGCCTGATTCTACAAGAAGGTCGTTGCTGGTTGTGTTGTCATTAATGTCATAAGAGCTACAAGAATGTGAAAAAAAGTTCATTTTAATGTATTTTTGTAGGTTTATTGTGGCTGATCATGATCATTGTCAATAGGGTGTTCAAAGAGAGAGTTAAATCAGTTTTAGCCACCCTTTTCCATTGATGTCAAAGGGGGAAAATGAGTCTAGCTATCCAATGGAGAGAACCAATTGACGCTTTGGTTGTGTTGTTTCAATCAATGCAAGAAGTGGAGATTGCTGGAAGCATGGTGTTAGAATAAGTCAAAACTAAGCCAATTGTGTTTTGGCATTCATCTCCAATGAATGAGACAACTTATGAATTATCATGATGAATGCCAGCTTTTTTGGTATTGAAGATGATTTGTAGAGGTTTTGAAGATGTGATGATGTAGATATGAGCATATTTGGGTGAAGAGAATTAAAAAATTAGCTAACAGACAAATATTAAAAGGGAAACACACGTGGACCCAACTTTGGCATCCCAAATTGCTAGTTGTAAATCCACAAATAGAACCCATATTAGCAATGCATCATCAACTTTTGTGTCCTATAATATGTAAAAGGACAACCACAAGCTTTCCCAATGTAATTTCCAAGGGTATTGGTTATAGTGATTTGATTTGTTCCTTAGCTAGTTGATCTAGTCACCAAAGAGATGAAGTGGAGTGATTTTAATGTATTGATTTGGTCATAATTAACCATGTTGACATGCTCACAAGTTAGTGGTTTGGTTGGGTCTCCAAAGGCATATTGGAATGTCATTAATATGTTTTATTTGATCTATTCTCTGGTGTGTAATGTAGATTGAAGTAATGTGCACTCATGTTCAATGTAAAGCAAGGAAAGTGGTAGCCTACGTAATGGATTTGGTGAAGTAATCATTTAATTGGTTAATGCATTGATTTGGTGACACTTTTATTTTGATTTGGTTAATTGGTAATCACTATGCATAGTTTAAGTATACTGTGGATACAACTTTGTTGTTTAAGTAAATAGTGACCCTGTGGATGTGTTTAAAGTGTGATTGGTTCTATTAGTGCAAGGTTCGAGCAATCCGAGTTATGGTCTACTATAGTGTGGATAAAATGTTCTATGTTATGTATTAGTAGTGTAGTTTATGTACAAATGATGTGATGTTTTTTTGAAATGAATGATGGAATGATGAAGTGGTTGTGCACTGAGTATTTTTCAAATAATGTTTAGGAAAATCAATTTTAAGATGGTTATGTCATGGACTTATTTTGGTTAGACACTTTTCAACTTGAAGTTCTACTCCATGTATAGTGCCCAATGGTGTGAATGTGTTGCGGAATGATGTATTGACGTGGATGTGTACAAAAAAATGACCTATGTATGAAGTATGTGTGACAATGTGTTTTGATGGTTGAGGGTATTCACCTGTAGGATAATGGAAGTTGTGTCACTAGCTGCATATGAAATGATGCAATGGATCATGTATTCTTATGCATTGAACTATCTAAAAAAAAGAATATAGTTTGAGATTACTGGTGGCATGAATGGTGTTTTACTGACTTGGTTGTTTTCATAAGGGTTGAATCAAGTGTTATTTGTGTAGTGTATTGTTGGAGTGAATCCACATTGTAATTGTGTGTGACTTGGAAAATTGTTCAAGTGAAAGTGGTCAATTGATTGAATTCTTGTTTCAAACCCAAGGTTGGAATAAAGGTTATACAAAAGGGATGTTAGACGATGATGAAGACACTTGTGGATAATGAAACAATGATATGATGAATTGAGACAAAACGTGATTAGATACATAAACATATAAATATGTTCTGTGTGTCTAACTTCTACCAAATGTTAATACAAAGAAACTTGCTTTGTTTGAATTTGCATTGAGTGAATGTTGTTATTGAATGATGGATCAAGTAATCTAGCCAGTGTGGAAGATATATGATCAACCTGTTTGGTATGTAGTAGATTATGTGTGCTACAAACTCAAAGTTCAGCCTGTGTGATGTGTTGTAGTGATAACTGTAGCAAGATGAGGCGTTGGACAAGTGTCTTGTTATAAAATAGAGACAAAGGAGCATAAGGTTTTCCAAGGGTTTGTTATGTGGTTTAGATATTGTTAACATTGTTGTGGCTGTAGGAATAATGTTCCAAATCTATTACAAGAGTGTGCTAGTATATTGTTTGGATGAGTGACGTTATGACAATGTTTAGCTAAGTATGCATGGATACAATATTGTATATATTGTGCTAGTGTTCCATTGTTGATGCAAGTGTTTGTATGGTTGAGTGAGGCTTCCATCCTAATCATGTGTGATTGAATGTTAAGATAATATATTTGTAAGGTGATATGTTGTTGCTACGTATGTTTGAGTAATGGTCATGTTTGCAGGAGCTTCATATGAGTATTTTAATGTCAAAAGTTAAAAAGAGAACATATTGTTGCCATGTCTATTCGACTATTGCTGATGTATTGTCATGAGGTCTAGTGCAAGAGTGTAAAACCTCCTCAATCTACATATATATGTTTTTTCTAAAAATATTATTTCCACATTCCCTTATAATGCATGTTTCATTCCTATTTGTTGGTTCCTTTCCGATGGTAACCATTTTCCTTACCTTAGTTTATGCAACATCATGAGGTCTATTTTTTTCTATGTATAAATATAAAATCGACATATAAATCATGGTGTTAATAGCCCTTGGGTCCATTTCATCTTTATGTGACATCATAGCATATTGTTATGAAAACATATAGGTTGTCAATATTTCAATTCCTTTTGTGAATACATTAGATGAATCTATCTCCTAATGTTAAGGCCCACGATCTGGGATATACATATTGACGAGTGAATGTTATTATAACTCCCTAATTTTACATCGATGTGCTCTATAACATTACCCTTGGTGCTTTCACCAATGTATTTGGAAAATAGTATGGTTACATGTCTTGCAATCGTAATGTGGTTTATTGGACTTGATTCTTGCATCGAATTGTTTGGTGCCACCTAGCCCAGGACATCTGATGTTCACATGTCCTATGGTACTCTCCAACCTTCAACTATTAGATATGAGGTGATCCCATCCGACGGCTATGATGGATCCCTCTTTTGTTACCCTAGCGATAGGGATTGTGATATGTCTCATTCGTGAACCTTCTTGTCTCATTTCGGTTGTTGGCTCCTATAATCACATTGCGATGAGGATGGAGACAATCACAGCTGGGATTATCTGTCAAGGTATTGTGGAACTTCCTAGAGTTTTGATGCCTCATTATCCATTAAAAGAAGATAAATTTTCCAGCAAGGCTCGTTTTTATAGTTATTTAAGTGCTTTTCTCTGTTCATGGTTTAAAAAGCTCACTAGGTTTTTGTTTTCACCAGGTTCATGCTTAGACAAGGACAGAGATGGGTATTCACTCTCATTTTGCAAAATCAACTAGGATTGGCCCAAATTTTCCTGCCAGTATTAACTTGATAAATTGTTCTCTTTTCTCTTTTTCCTAGATTGTCTTATAAGAATCCCCTCTGTAACTTATTAAGTTTGCTTAGGGTTACTAGTGGAATCTGTTATCTTTTTCTACTAAATGTGACAAATATGCCCCCTAATTTTCATTATGCATGAAGAGGGAAGCATTTCTAGGCATGCTTTGTGGTGTTGTCTTAGTGGAGTGCTAGTTCTCTTCTTTGGGTAACTATATTCTTCTCAGTTTCGACAATAATTTTTTGGCAATATTCCTCTGTTGTTTTTAGAGTTATTATACTCAAAAGAATCTCATTTTTTCTATGATGTACGTTCTAGGTAGATGCGGGCTTCCGGAGGTAGACCTTCATTCTTCAAGTAAGCTATCTGTTTTGAATGGTTTTGATCCTCATATTGTGCACATTTATCTTATGATTTCTCTCCAACAGGGTTGACACTGTTGGAAATAACACTGAGAAGGTGGGTGAATCAGTATTATTAAATCAATTAATTTTCATTTCACAATCAGATTTCTATACACTACGTTAGTTCTGGGAAACTACGTATATACGCAATTGTGTCTAAAGAAACCAGCGTATATCATTAAACATATGATTCATTAAATGTTGATCTTTAATCAGTGCATCAGAACTTCATTAACCTTAAGAATAGTAAACATGTGTAGTGAAACAGAATAGATCATCACACACATAAACACAAGATATAAGGTGGAAACCAAATGTAGGTGAAAACCACTTGATGCAATTCATCTCTACCTTCCTCTAATAAGAAACTTCTTTTTACAATATATCTATACTAGTGTAGTCTTGTACCAGTACACATGCTTCTACCTGCAGAAGGCTACAACCTTCTCTTGTTCTCTAGCTTCTCTTGGAAGGGAGCTACAACCCCCTTAGCTCTTGTACTAGCTGATGTAGTAGTACGTAGGTGCTGACCTACAAAAGGCTACAACCTTCTTTTTTCTTCCAGGGACCACGTTTCATAATTTTTCAGACGGAATCCATCAATGATATCAATCAAACATTAAATATATCTTCATCAACCAATCTTCTTTTCACCAACCAAAAACTGATTCAAACAATCACTTCTTTGAATTTTGTAACCAGAAAACAGTAACAATAACTAGAGACAAATTCTAAACCCTAAACGCTACAACAATAAATAGAAGTAGCTACAACATATTTTGTGAGACGTACGCTACTTCAATTTGTGAAACCTGCATGCATACGCCTCTGTATTAAGGAAAACATATGTATATGCTTCTTTGAATCACCTAACCTGCGCGTATATTCACCTTTGCAATGTCAAACCTGCATACAGATCTATAAAACATAATTTATCCTTTTCAAATATTCAGACATCAGTTATACCCAGATTATCAGATTTATAGATCAAGTCATGCGCCAAATATAACAGATCAAAAATCACACAAAGATACTTCTCTTCAAGCCTTGAGATCTTGACCCTTCAATAGAACTTACTTCTAGTTCTCAAGTTCCTCCTTGGTTTAAATCCAGCCATGCACCATAAGCCAATGACCAATATTCTAGATCTTGCTCTTCATAAGATATTCAATTCTTGAGTCAATTCCTTTGCCTAATGATCTCCTTCCCCTCTTATAGTCTCCGACCTTACTTAATACCACGGTCCAAAACCACTTAGAACCAATACTATGGACCATATACCTAGGATCAACATGTCAGACAAGTTACCATGGACCAAAGGCATAGGTCCAAATACCAAGGACTAAATACCATGGACTAAAAATAAGTCTTCCCACATGTATGCACTTTTCTGTGCATGAAAGGGTGTGCATATGTATACATGCCTTCTAATAGTCGAACCTGCGTGTATACACGACTTGGTTAAGAGGAACCTGCGTATATCTCTTTTTCTTTCATTTTGAGAGCCTAAACTGTGCTCTGTCATTTGAGTGAGTTTCCATCAAGGACAACACCTGTGTCATAGTGCCGAACCTGTGTCATAATAACAGTAGACACCATTTCATCCATTCCTCTTTTGTAGGTAAGTGTAGCCCCTACATAATCAAGGGTTTTTCTCTTAAGATTATACACATAGGTTTGATTGCTGGCAATCATTGACTGACTACCCTCACTCTCATGATGTTGGTTATTTCACATCATCTTTGCTTCCCAACTAAGTATTTCATGCCTAATGGGAACAATGATGACTTCTCTCCTGTGTGGTGTATAGTCTTCTATGCTGGGTCATGCATGGTTTCTTTTGGTTCTATTTGGATCGAGCATAAGATTATGAGATGAAACCCTGATTTATTATGGAATTTTTTTTATTTATTTTTCATTCTCTTCTTGTATGTAAATATTTGAGAGGAATTTACACATCTGGCTATATCAGTACTGGTACTTTCATTGGAAAGTCTCAATGATATTATTTTAAGAGATGTACTCACAATTTTCCTTTCTAGTTTGAACATATGAGTATGAATCTTGAACTGTGAATGTTGTGAATTATTCATTTTTGTGTAGTCTTATCATGGGTTTATGTTGTGATTTCTCGGTTTCAAATTTTGTTTTGGATAACATTTCCAGTGATGGGTTATGGTGATAATTCTATATTTTCCGAATTAAGTACGAAAGAATGTTACTACTACTATGATGAAATATATTATTCTCATAAATATGTCCATATATGCATATTTAGATAGTACATTAGACAACTCCATTTGCTATTGTGCTTAAGGAAATGTATAGTCTAGTTTCAGTAGTTGTTTCAGTAAGTAATTTCAAGGATTTATTTGACATATTTATGCTTTTCTGTTATGGGATACGACACTAGGTGATTTAGTTTTACTAAGTTTAAGTTCCAGAATTTATACCGAGGCTATCATGAATTTGATTGTATATTAGTACCCCTCGCCGCCTCATATCGGGTTGATATCGATGCTGTAGAAGAATAACACCACTGCCTAATTTTGTCCTTCTATCAACCCTTTCTTCCTCAAAAGAAAATAATTCAACATTTTCCCTAGGACAATTGGTGTACTCATTTCTTCCTTTTTTCAGCTTTACGTTGTCTATCCGAGGCTTATGGAAAGGTATTCCTCTTCCAAGTTATTCCAATATACCCACTCTTCAAAAATTCTTGATCCCGTTAGGTGTTGTCTAAGTCATGTGACATATTTTATTATTGGTTTTTCTTTTTGTTATTTCATCTCCCTCATTGTATAATTTATTTTGTTACAATATTAATTTGATATAGTTTAGGCACCCCAATACTGGTTATTTAGTATTGTTATCTTCTATTTTTCTAGGATTTCAATCCCAACCTCGAAGTTGTCACCTTGTCTCACCATGCAAATTGTAAGTCACCTCTGACAAGTTTTCTCATTTGTAATTTGGTTTCTCCTTTTGTGTAGTATATCCTCTTCTGTGTCATGAGGAGATTTATGCTAAACTTAGCATCATTCTAGCCTATGTTCTCACATAATCCATCAACCAACCCAAAGCTAAAATCAGATTTATAACTGACACTACACTTAAGTGAAACACCTTCCTCCCAACCATGAACTAATCCTCCACCCCCCACTGAGGAGAGATTTTTTCCAAAATAATCAACAGCCTCTCGTGATTCCAAATAAAGTATTTTATCCTTGCTTCACTAGTAAATATTTCCTTAGTAGCATCCTATTTTCCAGGGTCTGCCAAGCTAATAGACTATGATTTTCTATTTTTTTTTTCTTTTTTTCAAAAAAGACATGTTCTCCTTTTTCTTTAAAGCCTGCCTTTTTCTCCCCCAGCACTTTATTCACCCTCACTCGGTGTGTTTTCCTACATTGAGTGATTTAATAAATTTTCTCTCCAATCGTATCAAATCTTATTAGTCAACACATAGGGACTTCTAGGAGTTATTTAAGGGAATATTGTCTTGATCTTATGCGTCAATGTTGGCTTCTAGATCTTGGCAATAATCTCTTTAATTCCAGTGTTTCTTTCCCAAGTAATTTCCAGTTTTTTCCTTTTCCTTAATAAAATTAATTTATTACATCATCATATTTTATTTTTTAATTTATGTCTAATTCACCATGGATTTATAGCCATCAAAACTAAAAATAGTTCAATACAAAACAAAAGATATTTACATAGAAATGGAGGGGTATTACATCCTCCCCCTCTTTTTAAATTAACATCATCCTTGGTGTTTATTGTTTACTTACATCATTCTTGAACCAAGCTAGACAAGCTTATTTTATTATATCCTCCCACTCCAAAGTAGCCTCCTCAAATGTAAAGTGTCTCAACAACACTTTAACCGAAGAAATGACTCATTTGCAGAGCACGATTTCTTTTTATTCTAGGATGTGGAGTGGGTATCGCAAGAAATCTCCTTTGAGTTCCTTTATCAGATTTCAACCAATAACGTGAGAATCACCATGAACATATTTATTTAATAAAGACACATGAAAACATGTCCAAATCTATCCATGATTTCAAAAGTCCCATAGAACTGTGGTGCCAATTTTGCACATGTCCCAGTTATTAAGGTGTTCTTTCTTGGTTTCACTCTTAAGTAAAAATGGTCTCCAATATTAAATTCTTTATGACTCCTTTTCTTGTCTGCATAGGTTTTTTGCATGTACTGTGTAGTTTTGATTTTCTCTCTAATCTTTCGTACCACTTGCTCCATTCCTGGAACTCAACTGATCCTAATATCAAGTAATCTTCTGGTTGACTCCAATTGAGCGGTGTATGACATTTTCTACCATAGGAAACTTCAAAATGATTCATTTTTATTCATGTTTGATAGCTATTATTATATGAAAATTATGCTAAGTGAAGAAAATACTCCCACTTAGTAGGCCTTTCCATTACGTACATTCACAACATATCCTCGAAGATCTGATTCATCTTTTCTGTCTGTCCATTTGTTTGACAATGATATGCAGTGCCAAACATTAATTGAGTTCACATGCTACCCCCAAACAAAGATTTCTAAAACATGGAGGTAAATTTAGCATCTATGTTTGACACTACCATCTTTGGTACTCCATGTAGTCATAAAATATGCTTCATGAATATATTAGCAATATATGTGGTTCAAAAAGTAGTCTATACCAGTATAAAATGTGTTTCTTTAGTCAAAGTTTCCAATACCACCGTGATGAAGTCATGTTGTTGTTTTCTCCTTGGTAATCCTATAATTAAATCCAACGAAACCACTTCCCACCTCCATTCAGGAATGGGTAGTGAGTTAAGCAATCCAATAGGGTGTTGATGTTCCACCTTTCCATGTTGAAATTCTATACATTTTGCTAAATATTCCACCACCTCAATCAATTTTCCTGACCAAAATAAATTTTTCCTTAATGTTGTTATCATCTTTTAGTATCCAGTATGGCTTGCAAATGGATTCTTTTGATATTCATCCAAGATCGTTTACTTTAGCACACTCACATTGAGAATATACAATCTATTTTAGTAGGTTAGCAAACTTTTAGAATTTTCAACATTATGTAGAACTTCTATTTAATGTAATTTTTGTTCAATTTCCAGATATTTAGGGTCTTGTTGCATTAAATTTTTAGTCTATTCCACAAAATCTATACTAATACTACTAACAAATATCCCCGTCAAAGCATGGGCATGCCTACTTAGAGTGTTCGTGATTTTCTTTTCTTTTCCTTTTATTTGTTTCATATCAAATTCAAGCTCACTGAGGAAAGCTAACCACCTTTCTTGTCTAGCATTTAAATCAAGTTGGCTAAAGAAATATTTTAGACTCATGTGATCTATCATGAAAGTAAATTTTTTCCATAATAGATAATGTCTCCACATTTTTAGATCATCTATCACTACTGTCAACTCTAGATCATACACAACATAATTCTTTTTGTGTGGTTTTAGCTTCCTAAACTCATAGGCTACTACTGCATTGTCCAACATCAACACTCCCCCAAGGCCTTACAAACACGCATCAGTACAAACAATGAATTCATTAATAGGGTATGCAATTTTTAATATAGGGGTTAGTATCAGAATTTTTTTTAACTTCTCAAAACTTTCTTAGCATTTGGTTGTCTACTCAAACTTTGCTCCCTTTTCTATACAGACATAATGGGATAGAAAATTTTGAAAATCCGTCTTTAAACCATTGATAATATCCTGTGATCCTTATAAATGAGTTAATTTTTGACACATCCTTAGGTATGGGCCAATTCATAATAGCCCTAACCTTTTCAGGGTCAATAGATAGTCCCTCCTTGGAAATGATGTTACCTAAGCACTGTATTAAAAGTCTTTGTAAAACTCACATCTACTGAATTTTGCATATAGCTGATGTTCTCTTAAAATTTGTAACACCAATTTCAAATGTTCTTTGTGGTCCTCTTCATTTTAAAAATACACTAAAATGTCAACTAGGAATACTAGGACAAACCTATAAATATATTTATGCAGTACACTATTCATTAAACACATGAAAGTTGTTGGTGCATTAGTGAGACCAAAGGGTAACACTATGAACTCATAGTGACCATATTTGGTTGTAAATTTTTTCTTATGAGTATCTTCATATTTTATTCCGAGTTGATGATAGCCAGTAGTTAAATCAATTTTTGAAAATATAGTTTCTCCCCTCATGTGAACAAGAAAATCATCAATTGCGGGAAAAAGGTATTTATTGTTTACAGTTAACTTATTCAGTTGATGACAAATTGATACACGTTCTAAATGTGCCATCCTTATTCTTGACAAAGAATATTTCCACCCGCTGGTGAGAAACTAGGTTTGATGTAACCTTTGTCCAATAGTTCTTGTAACTGCATTTTTAGTTATAGTAGCTTCAGTATGCTCATTCAATAAGGAGATCTAGATACATGGATGGCACCTGATACTAAATTGATAGAGAAATATACGTCTCTATAAGGGCATTAACATGGAATTTCCTGTAGAAAAACATCTTCGAACTCATTCATGATTGGTAAGGCATCTAAATTTTCCTTTTATGTTTGTTGTCTAATAATTTCCATATGCACCATTTATACCTGTCATCCTTTCCTTGCACTCCCTTTTAGTTGTAAAGCTAAAACAATTCGGAGTGATATTGGTTTTGGTTTAGCTCTAATTAACCGAGTTTTCCCATATTGACCCATACAACTCACTATTTCATCCAAATAATTTATAACAGATCCTTGTTTCTCGAACAAATCCATGCCTATTGATAAATCATAGGATCCTAAGGGAAGAATATTTAAATCTACCTCTATGGGGTAACCATTAAAGTCCATGAGATACTACTTTATTTGATTGGTCACCTTTCTTTTGGTACCAATCGCTAACTATACCAACCATGCATTCTTGAATTTTTCCTATTTTAATTTACATTTTTTCACATTTTTGTTACTAATATAACTTAAACTAGCCCCTATACCAATTAAAACAGAAACAATTCAATTTAGAATGGTAACTTCAATCTCAATCATAGTATATCGATTCTCAACCTATCTATCTTCTAGTACTACACTAATCCTATGAATATTTCTATCAACGTCATTCATCCTCATTGCTTCGTGGATTTCTTGAATATTATGAAAAGATCACGGATTACGCAGATAGTCCCTTAATAAGTGTGGATCACCACAACCTAAACATTTAAGTGGTTCTCTTTCCATATCCCACTTCTCTTTTTGTTGTTCAATTCCATGGGCTTTGATCTAGTGTAAGATTATGCAGGTTGATTTCCATTTCCCTTTCTGAATTTCTTCCCCTAGTGATACTTTCTAAATTTATTAAGATACGGAGGTTTCTATCTTTTTTCACTCATTATAGACTTGGTTTGGTCCTTATCTTTCCATGGTTTTAATCCTTCTCCTTTATTCTTGAAATGCTGATAGCACAACTAGGATTTTCTTACTACCTTGTCCATTGACTTAGGTTTCTCAAACTCAATCCTTTCTTGGTAAGATGTTGGTAAGAAGTTCAAAAGTCGATGTATCTTTTCTTTCTCTTCTTTAATATAAGGAGCATACCATAATAAGTTTGCCAATTCACTACAAACTCATCCATAGTTAGTTGTCTTAGCCTTAACTCATGGAATTCCTTCGCATGATATCCATAATATCGCTCACTCAGGTACTGAGAATTAAAATGTTTCTGAAACTCCTCCCAAGAAACTATATTCTCTTCCAACAAATTTACACTTTTGGCCTCTTCCCACTAGAGAATAGCTTTGCCCTGTAGCTAGTAAATACCCATTTGGGCTTTGAAGTTAATCTTAGACTCTACGTGAAAGTATTTTATCACATTAATAATCCATGCTTCGACATATTCTTCCCTTTCCCCATCAAAATTAGGGGGTTTGATTTCCCTAAAATCTCCTTGTAGCTCCATTTTCTTCTTTTCTTTTAGTGATTTTAGATATGTCCTATCCGATTCACCTCCAATTTCAAAATTCTCTAACTTTGCTTCCACCTTTTTCCTCTTTAGCCCTTATGGTTCTATGCTTATATGGCTAGAATTCTTGGTCAACTATCTTATAATTCTCTTGTGTTCCTCACTTGGCTTTAGTAGATGTTCATTACTGTTTCTTAGGTAAGTCAACTCTTGTTGTAGGTTTATGATGACATCCATAAACTATGAAGTTTGTGGGGTACTTCCAATTCCCAATTCCACATATATTTCTTCACATACTCTTATTGATGGAGGGGAATTCTCTCTCATTCTGTGGTGGTCTGGTTCACTCATGTACCTTATAAAATAATGCAACCTATGTTAGGATATTCTGACACATAGGAAATAGTTAAGTTCAACTTGGTCTAGTATAGAGTTAGGTAAAGTGTGTTTCTTTACCGTTGTACATTTTGTAACTTACAATCCAACGGTCACGAAATGTAGTGATCCGACGGTTCATTCTCTCCTCGGTATTACCGACACTTGATCCGTGGCTTGACACCCGATTGGTCCATGAATTCTATTTAAAGCGCATGGAGGGTCATTTGTAGGTTAACCGTGCATGAGAGAAGCTTATGTAAATTTTCATTCTTTTATTAATAAATTGCCTGTAGTAGCCACGTTGGCGCAGGCCGTGGACTGTTTCCCTCTCTGAGGGTTTTAACCAGGTCAAAATACTGGTGTATTGATCTGTGATCTGTTTGTGAGCGGTTTCCTTTTGGTGTTCTGTCTGAGGAACTTACCCTGTATATTCCTACAAAAGACTTTCTCCTCCCTAACACATCTTCTTATAATTTGATCCAAGCCTAGTTTCAATAGGTTGCTCCCAATCCAAGTGAATGGGGTGCTCTTCCTCATAATCTTGCTTTTTTCTTTGGAGGACAAATTTGGTGGAAATTGTGTAGACACCAGGTAATTCTCTATGTCAGAAAACCATGGAGAGAGAACTGAAATGGAGAATAAGTGTTCATCTGGTAACTAATCATCAACCATTCCTTCCTCCCTTGCAGGCAAAGTCAATTTGGATAATAATAAAAAAAATTGCAACAACATTCTCCTTGTCAGGCTTATCAATAATAGTTAGGTCAAATTGTTGTAATAAAAGTAACCATATAATAATCTGGGCATTTACATTAGGTTTATTCATCAAGTATTTAATTGCAGCATGGTCAATATGTACAAATGTTTGGTAACCTGTCATGTAATGCCTAAATTTTCTCAATGAATGCATAATAGTTAGGAGTTCCTTTTCAGTCACTGTGTAGTTTAGTTCAGCTTTTGACAGATTCTTACTGATGAAGTAAATGGCATAAGGTAAATTATCATCTATCTGGCCTAGAGCTGCTCCTATGGCTTTGTGAGAGGCATCATCATGTATATGGAAAGGAAGGGCCCAATTATGGCCTCGGAGGATAGGTGTAGTGGTCAACTTATCCTTTAGGGTGTCCAAGGCATCTTGATAGCTTTCTGGCCATACAAATTTAGAGTCTTTGGCCAATAAACCAAACAAAGGAGAAGCTAACTTGCTAAAGTCTTTTGTAAATCTCCTATAGTATCTAGCTAAACCTAGAAAACTTCTGACATCCCTCTATTTTTGCGAAGGTGGGACCCTTTCGATGATGGCTATCTTATTTGGGTCCACCTACAATTCTTTCTGGGATATTGAATGACCTAGAACAGTCCCTGCAGTCATCAAGAACTCACATCTTTTAGGACTAAGGCACAAGTTTATTTCAATGAATTTGTTCAGCACCTTACCCAAGTTGGATAGAACCTCCTGGAAATCACACCCATAGGTGTCAAATCATCCATATAAATCTCTACTGCATCATGGACTAGCTCGGAAAAGATACTTAGGACTGCCATTTGGAAAGTGGCAGGGGCATTGCATATGCCAAAGGGAAGGACGCTATAAGTGAAAGTACCCCAAAGACAAGTGAAGGTGGTTTTAGCCTGGTCCTTTGGGATACACTGGATTTGATTCTTCCCGTTTAACCCATCTAAGAAAGAGAAAAACTTTTTCCTTGCCAAGCCATCTAGCACTTGGTTAATGAAAGGTAGAGGGAAATGGTCCATCTTTGTTGTTTTGTTTAACTCTCTATAATTGACACAAATCCTCCACTTCCCATTCTTCTTTGGGACCAACACCAAAGGAGAAATCCACTCACTATCCGAGATAGGGTAAATGAATCCTTCATCCAACAAATTTTGCAGTTCTTCTTTGACTACATCCTTTCATTCTCCTTTGGGGTTGTGAAACTGGTTTACAACCTTCCTTGATATAAATGTGGTGAGTACACACTGAGGGGTTCACTCCCTTCATTTCTTTGTAACTCCAAGAAAAGGCATCCAGATGTTCCCTTAGCATGTTGCACAACTTTTCTTCTTGGTGTACAGAAAGGGAGGGTTTAATTTTCAAAGTTCTCTCAAGGCTAAATTCTATTGTTTTGACACAGGTAGGGTTTGAATCATCTAAGCATAGATCAATCTGATGGTTGCTCTTGGTTTCCTTTACTACTTCCTCTAAGGACAAGGTGTTGGGAGTTGGACTTTGGAGTATGTCTTCAATCAAATCATCTTCATCCGACTGTCCTCCTCCCATGGAAGTTTCTAAGGTATAGAGTTGGGCTAAGTAGATTTCATCTTCTTCTTCCTCTTCTAGCCATACAAGTCATGTTCTAGAGATGGTTGAGTAGGAGGGTACAAGACCAACTACTTGGATAGATGCCCATTTTTTATAGTCATATTCCCAGGCATGCAAATGATGTAGGCATTGAAAGTAGCTAACCAAGGCCTCCCAAGTATGAGAGGATAACCAAAAAGCTTGGCCTTGGGCTGGAGAACTAGGAAGTCTACAGGGTACTCCTAGGAGTCAATGGGGACCATCACATTCTCAACAATCCCCTCAGAGGCTACTGTGGAACAATCTGTAAATTGCAAGACTGTTGTGGTATTTCTCAATGCACTGTGGAGATTGAGCTTGAGCATGGTGTCCTTAGTCATTACATTAATGGAAGCCCCAAGATCAATCAAAGTGTGTGGGAAAATTGTCGTTGATGTGCACATCTACTACAGGGCTTCCAGGGTCCAAATACTTTGGGAAAATTACCTGCCCCAGTATTAAGTCAGATAGTTGTCCAATGACATTAATGGTAGGGGTGTCTCTTTTTCACCTCCCTGGATGTTTGAAACGCTTCTCTTTAATCAATTTGTTGTAAATAGTTACATCCTTGATGGCTTGGAGAAGTGGAATTTTGACACATAGATTTTTCAACTCACCCAGAAGTTAATTCTCTTCTTGGGTACGCTGAACTTGATGAATTAATATCTCGGGAAAGGTTGGTGGATTCACTCTAGGCATGCTTTCCTCTCTTTTCTCCTCACTCTCCCTAGGTGGAGATGGAGGTTGGCTGTCTGGAAGTACTCTCCCAGATCTTAGGCCAATTTCCTGAATCTCCACAGCATAAGCACGATAGGATGTATCTCCACTATATACATGATGTGCATGTTTTTTTTCGGGTTTGGATTTGGTTGAGCAGGCATCTGGGATTGTTTAGGTGGAGCAGGGTGTAAAATTTGTGGTTGAGTAGGAGGTGAAGGAAATAAGGCTAGAGAATTATTGCATGGGGTCTCCACCCCTAGGGTGGTGCATTCCACTGAGGTTGTGATAGAGTATATGGCTGAAATGACTGGTTGGTCAATTGGTAATGGTACCGAGGTGCAAAATATCAAGGAGAAGGTGTAGACCAGGAGGGATGTGTAGGGGAGGCTCAAGAGGGAATGGATGTGTTTTAGTTAGGGTTGTAACATGCATGGGATGACCCTTGCATGACCTACTGGTATGGTCGAGGCCCACGGGGTATCCTTTGATTTATGTAGCAAAGTTGTTCATTCACCCCTTCATATACCTGATACACAATTTTTAGTCCAAGTAGAGAAGGGCACTTGTCTGTGGAGTGGTTTTCTTCATAGACCGAGAAAATTTCGATCGTTTTTAATGGACATTCATTCCTAGGGTGCCTCCTTGTAAATATAGGGTAGAAGATGCCTAATGCTCTCTCTACTCTCTCTTGATGTGCATAGTGTCCATTTATTGGGAAAGGGTTTTCAACATTTCACTCTTGAAATTCTCCAGCATATTTCCAATTTCACCTTTTATGGATGTGTTGGAAGAGGATGAGCTGGCCATTGGTTGACTACCCCTACCCTTTTTCCTAGATTCCTTAGAATGGTTCCTAAAGACAGTATTGATATCTTCACAGGGTAGCTAGTAGATGTCCCCTCCTACTAGCAGGCTTAGGGTATCCAGAAGATCTTCCTTTACCCCTCTGAGGAGGGCTAGCTTTAGTGACTCAGGGTCAAGAGTGCACTTGGCCCCTTTGTAGCTAAGTTGGAATCTTTCTTCATAATCCTCGATGGATTCATCATGCCCCAAGGTCATGCTAAAAATTTCCTCTCCAGTGTCTTTGGACCTGTAGTAGTCTTGATACTTATTGTTGAAGGCTTTATGCATCTGAGCCTAGGTTGTGATGTTATCCCAGGTAAACCCATGAACCAATGTAGAGCTACATCCTTGAGAGTGGATGGGAATAATTTCAACTTCTGCTCATCAGTGGTGTAATCATAATTTTTTCATATGACATCGAACTCAAACATGAAAGTATCTAGATCTTTTGAGGTTAGGACATGGAAATGAGGAAGAGAGGAGGAGCTTATGTTTTTCATATTGGTATCCCCATTAGTCCCTCTAATGGGAAAAGCACCCTCAATTCTTTCTCTATCTCCTCTATCATTTATATTTTTAGCCATTAGGTCAGTTGGAATGGGTTCTCCTTCTTCTTTTGCCCCTGTAGGCTCTTCAAAAATCTCTAGTTGTTCAGCTAAGGGGTCCTCCAATTCACAGTCGCAGAAGAAGAGGGAAGGTTGTAGAAATTTTCCTAAGTTATCCCTATTCCTACGAGGCATGAAATAAGTGTTTTTGTTTTGTTTTATGGTTTTTTTCAAGCTTTGAGACTAATTACAGAATTGAAATAACAACCTAAATAGAAACTAACTATTGAATGAAATCTTACTTGCAGAATAGAAAAGAAAGCAAATCTCTTACAATTACTTTTGTAGAAATGAAGCTAATAGAAGAATGGAAGAGATAAGAAATGGAAGAAAGAAAGCAAAAATCACATCTTACTTAGACATCTCCCTGAGAATGGTGCCAAAAAGTGATGAGTGCTAATATTGCAGCAAGAATGCTGCAACTCCTAGGGCTACCAACTTTACTTTATCAGCCCGGGGTTCATACAAACTTGGAGGTGACATTGATGTATACACAAGCAGATGCGATGGGTCCACTCTTTGTCACTACTAAGCTAGCAATAGACCACTATGGTTTCTCAAACCAACCTTCTATTGATTCAGAATAAGCTTGATTACCAATGAGGAAAAGAGGAATTTGCATTAACTAAAATATTTTCTACTGTAGTAAGGAAAGACTAAGATCAAATGCTTAAACACACCACTCATCTAACTAATTGCTAAAAGGCTTTGCTTCAAAAGAATGTTAAGTTAACATGTATGTAATCCTACTATCTTAGGCATGCAATCTCAATTGACCAAACACTCTACTATTGTGCATGTATATGAACATAATAATTTTTTTCTTGTTGTTCTTTTTCTATGAAAAATATGAATGCTAAATCCTCTTGGTGATGTGGCAGGAAGGTTAGAGATGGTGGTGAAGGGTCATATGGCTTGGGAGGCAAGTAGGAGCCTTCTCTTATCCTCCTGGATGCTTTTTCACAATTTGGTCTTGAAACAAGCCACTACAGGTTGTCCCACAGGATGTCCTAATGCTCCTACAAGATCCGCTATATTCCTACAGGTTCCAGATGAGAGATATAGGAGTGATTTGGAAGGGGTTGTAGGGCTTAGGGAAGGTGAATGGTGGGAGAAATAAGGTAAGGGAGTGACTAAGAGTTCTTCAGAGCTCAAGAAGAGTTTGTAAGATGGTTGGATTTGCTCAACAAACCTGGAAAGTTGTTCTTACGAAAGGATGAATTGTTTGAGGGACTTAGTGGAAGAAGTGATGATCATGGATGGATGAGGTTCGAATGGGGTTTCTGTTCATAAGATCTCCCAAAAATATTGGAACTCCTGCACTGCATCAATCACTGGCATTTATCCATGAATCATGTCACATAAGAAAGATTTTCAATCAACTAAAGAAAACAGAATTTTATTACCTAGTTTCCTAGCTCATGCATGAAGATACTTGCTGAATAATGTGAAACACTATGAGATCTAATAGAATTCTGAATATATCAGAGATGAAAATTGAATCCTATTCTTGAAAACTGAAAAGATGCTGGCCTAAGTAGCATAAAACCCTAAATTCCATGAGCAATCAGAATTCTGTCTTTTTGGGGCTACATAGGGGTTTTTTCCTCAAACCATGGTCCCTTAAGGGAGGGGTGAGGCCAAGTCCACCTAATAACATCTTTTTGGTATTCATTTATCTTTCTAATCTACTACTAAAGTAAGACACGAATGGAAGCAAACTAATCCAAATTCACAAATAATTGCAATGAATAAATGCTAAAACCAATTCAACCATTAATATATGAAATCAACTAAGCATAAAAGTATAAGAAGGGGAGCCTTTGATGCTAGGGTTGGACCTTAACCCAATAGCTTTGTCCCTCTGATTCAACTCAATGCTGGATCAAGAAAATGCTCATTCTCATTATCATATCAGAAAAATTACATAACAATGTCTTCCACAAGTCTCGAACTCAAAAATGCTTAGTGATCTTACATAAAAAAAATTGAATCCTAATGAGGCTTTAGGCCTTCTTATTTATACAATTGAAGTCTCCAACGAATTCCTTAAATGGCTTAGCTCCAA
Organism: Pinus taeda; assembly: GCA_000404065.3. Lineage (NCBI taxonomy): Eukaryota > Viridiplantae > Streptophyta > Pinopsida > Pinales > Pinaceae > Pinus > Pinus taeda. The sequence goes on along the minus strand of APFE031395738.1, from coordinate 236,690 downwards.
AATTCAAGGTGAACTAGCTCTTAACTATCACTAGCTCGGCTACCTTTTGACCTTCATGACTTGGCTACTTGCAACTCTCAGCTAGTGTGATTTGATGGAGGAATATTTGAATGAGTGGGGATTAAATGAGGAGGATCTATCTCCTACAATCTTTTCTCTTTGTCTCATTTGAGTGTGTGCCCTTAATTAGCCAAAATTGCCATGATTTGTTCTCAAAAACCTGCAAACAATGCACATTAGACCACTATACATAACATATTACTTTTACTCATCTCATCAAGCAAAGTATAATTAAAATATGTTAGGAATTATGAGAAGAATTTATTTTCATAATCTTGGAGGTGTATTAAGGTCCATATAGTTACCCAATGATGAGGCTCATCACTCCCCAATGTGAAATCCCAATTAGACCTCACACCATTTGGAATAGGAGCCCCATCCAAAGTATTGGACTAGTTTCCATGTTTTCTTATATATTTCCCTTGGCTCTAACTGTCAGTAAGAGAGAGGAACATGTGTTTTCCTTTGAAAAGCAAGAAGGTGTGCCTGGTGAGTGTTGAGTTGTAGGTGTGTGAAAGATCTTCTATTGTGGGGAAAAAGATTAAAGTGAACCTCTAAGAGAGAGGTAATAGTACCACCCTAGTAGAGACACATGTAACCAAGTAGGATCCATCTATCATCTAGTGGAATAGTCCACAAAATATGTGATGGTCATTACAACCGATTAGTGAGAAATATTTGTCTAGTATCCTACAGAATAGTCCACAAGTATGGGACATTGATAACAACCATTACATCACATTCTCAATTTGATAAGTACTAAAATAACGGAAATAGTTCAACTACTTTAGCATAGATGAAATCAAACATGAAATACAAACATCTGCAAAATAGTCTTACAAATATTCATAATCCATGCATGAAGAACGTGTTGGCCTTGAAGGCTTTTGTTATTAAGTAAAATTTCCAAGACACGTGTATACAATAAATATCACTAGATCCAATAATGGAGCATTGAAGCCTCTCCTTTCTCCTCAAAAGAACTATATTATCTCTCTAATGCCTTATGTTAGCCCCTCCAATGTCCTAGGCTGAGGAGGGGATCAAAACAGGTAACTTCAAACCACTTGTAGTTCAGCAGCTAGCCCTGCTAAACTAGAGAGGGATTTCTATAAGGTTTTCACAGTCAATGACTGGAAGAGAAATGAATTTTAGGCTAGATATAATAGTTTTGCTTGAGTTTTTGAAAATTTAGGGTTTTTAGGTTGCTGGACTAGGGATGAGAAAAAGAAATTAAGCTAAGGTCTTAAGGGTTTACAGTGGTAGGCATAAAGAGGAGAAAGATAACAATGTCTTGCGATGGATTAAGATTTGGTCAATGTATTGTAGGGTGTAAAATCTTAAGAAATCATAATGAGCATGTATTATCATGAATTCATTAATCTAGAAAAAGAAATACACATACATGATTTTCCACATAAATAGAGTTTTGAATCTAAAGAATTCTGTCTAGATAATTGTAAGGAAAATCACTGAGGAAATAAAAACATGTTAAGAGATATGAATGCATTCATAAGAAACTGATATAAAAGGAAAACAACACCACAAACTCACTGAACAAGTATTCCTAAAAAATAGCTACAACTGCTCCTTGATTAACTGTATGAAAGCATAAGATATAAGTCCTCTCCTCTGAAGTCCAACCCTTTTCTCTAAATGAGAAATGATACATATAGACTCAAACAAACATCTTCCCCACATTCAGGGGTATAATCCCTAAGGGGTGTAATAATTTACAAGAATCTCTCAACCAACAAGTGAGAGTGAGAAGGTAAAAAACAAACTCTTCTCATAGACTTTGATTTGGGTTTTGCTTCATTTATGAGGCCTAATTAACCATAAAAACAACCTATCATGCCTATTTATCATGATTTCATTATCTAGACTTCGAACTACTGAATTTACATCATTAAGTTACCTTTGACCAAGTCAAACTAGAAAACTAAAAAATTACATAGTGGAATTTTTAATTGAAAACTCAAAAAATTGCAGAAATGCAGCACCAAATTGGAGGCCACCTTTAGGTGCCTTTCTGAAGTCAAATTTGTAATATGAGAGAACGGTCAACTAAAATTGCCTTTCTAGTTTCCATAACATCTTTCCTTTTTGAAAATGACCCATGGGAAGGCCTGTTGGGGTCCAGGTATGAATTATTCACCCTATTTCGACATTAATTTATCAATCCAGGTGTGTATCCTTTCAAGGCAATGCGCAAGGTATATGCAGGGCAAAGGCACAATCCATTCCAACCAAGGGTTCACGGTTAAGATTCAAAACATATCTGTAAGATTATATTAACTACAGAACTCCAGAAAAATTACAAGAAGTAAACAACTGTAACAACAAGCATAAACTAATAAATAACACACACAAAGACGTAGCACCTGATCAGAAGAGCAGGCCCAGCTCTCTGATCAGGGCTGCATTAGCCATTGTAAATATTAGAACAACAAAATAGGTGATATTTTATTAATCTATAATAGGTGATTACAATATCGATGGGGGAATCCCCATTTACAGGAACAATCTGTCTTTTATACACAACATAGGAGAATAACTTGTCTCCCTAAAACATGGTAACCACATATTCAGAAATATACATCAGTTGGAATGACACCAACACCAGATAACCAAGATAGCAAAAAGGCCCAAGAATAGTTTCATGGAATTGTGACTCCAACTGGGCGGCCTCCTTAGGGCTGGTCGTTACCAGATCTATTGCGAGATGTTGAAGCAAGGGTTCCTGTTCTCCAAGCTGCAGTCAAACATTCAATTTAGTGCTATGAATAGATAAGACTCCATGAATTTACTTCATTAATTAAAATATTCCAATCGGACAAGTTAGGGGTATTTACCTTGTAAGTTTAGCATAGCAACATGGGTAAATAAGTACAAAAAGGTCAAAAAGTATGATAAAAATGGATAGAAAGATAGCCCGATTCGGTGCCCAACATCTCCCCCCAACTAGTCTTTTGCATGTCCTCATGCAGTTCATCACCTTCACAAGTCTGGATTCTACATATTGTAAGTTTCATGAAGTTGGCTGAGATCATATTCTACAGCCATCTCTGTTCCTGGAACTTTAAACCCATCCGAAAGGAGAACTTCCTTCCACCAATCTGCTAGAACATTATACGCTGGAGTGTAAATTTCTGCAGGCAGCCAAATAATAGGAAACTGAAACTGGATCCCCATCTACTGGACCCCACATGTTCGGATATATGCCACATATCTGGGTGCTCTAGTGAGCACTCGTGCAAAATTTGGTGCCCCAAAAGGTTCCCTGTTCCAGACAACTATAGGTGACATCATCCACCTTTTCTGACAGCGATCAAGGGCCTCATCTTGAAATGTGGTTAACTGCTTGACAGAAATATCAAGGCACCATCTTTGTGTCCTCAGCATTCTATCTCTGTTTCCCTTAATTCCCAAAAAGATGTTGTGCTTAGTGAACATTATGATTGACCTCTCATGTTCTCCTCTTACTATAAATGGCTTTGTAACTTGATTGGATTCAAAAGTGCTACTGCCAATTAATATGAATGAAAGCATAAGAGGTGAGGGCCCTTAAATTAATGTCCCCTACATACGGAACCAGGTTGAAATCTCTGCCTGGATGCAGTAGATACCCATGCAGGTAAAACTCACACATCAAATGTTGAGTTAGCAGGTCATGACTCCTCATTATTCGAAGGAATTGTACACCATCTTCTATCTCATAACTAATATCGTTTTTGATGCTTTCCATGTAGAATAAAAGAAAATGTCCATGAAAGAGTAAGGAATAACAAGAAGTGGGGGGACAACATGCCATCACCTCTTGCACCAAATCGAACATCCGCTCCTTATCAGCCTTTAGTTCTACCACTTGCTTTTCCAGCTGCTTCGTCTTGAGTTGCTACTTCGCATGCCTTAATCTCATGATATCTATGCGCTCCACATATCCAAAGATGGTTGTGGAGGCTCTTTCCTCAGTTCTCCTGATCTCATTTTTATACTAGGTTGCGGTAGATTTCCAAGTTTGTACTTCGGCCGTTAAGGCATACTCACGGTCTTCAAACAATCTTTCGACCGGGTCTTTTTGAGTGGTAGCAGAGGTTGTGACTATCTGATCCACCTGAGTCTCTACTTCGACCCCTATGGCCTTGGAATTTTTAGCTTGCCACTTGCATTTCTTTATCTGTTTCTACATTTTTTGCACCTGCTTCCTTAATTTCCTAACCTCCATCTTGAGCTGCATTGTCCCCTTAAACTGCAGCTGATATCTTTGTTTGATTGGGAGTATTCAGTGTTCACACAGCTCTACCCATTCTTATTTCACCTGTACTTCCTCTGTTCTGGCAACTGGAGGTAAATCCCCCGAGATAGCTTCTATTGTGCTGACTGTCGGGTTTTCCTCCACTGCCTACTTTCCTTCGATTATCTCGCGCTTCACTACCTTCTCACCTAGTTGTTCCATTCACTCAATTGTCAGGACTGCTTCACTTGGTCCCTCCTCTTCGCCAATAGCTATTTCTTATTCATGCATGCTCACCACGATCGGCGATGCCCTGGCAAGATGCTCTCCTACTAATGTGCCTGTTGGAGTCCTTTCTAGTTCCCCGACCTCAGGGACTTCTGTCTCTTCTCTCCTCTCTGGCTCCGAAGTGCCTGTCACCTAAGTAGCATTCACCCCACACAGTTGTGGCCTTTGTGATAAATCCAAAGCCATAGGGATCGAAAAATATTCTTCTTCTTTCCATTGAGGGGAACGAGTTACCCTCACTCCTCTTGGAATAGAGGAGAAGAAGGAGAACCAAAACAAGTCTTCAACATTTAGTCCCGAAATCGACGCTGGTTCTTGTGGGTCAGTGTCGACCTCACACCCTAGATCTCCCAGCACTTCCTCCATGATTCCCCTGGTTTCCTTAGCTCTGGGCCCTTCTTGTCCTTGTTCCTCCTCTTCCATGGGTTCTCTAGTCGGAGTGGTCACGACCTCTTCTTCAGTCAGATTATCTTCCTCCATCAGGTCCATGGTGGCAGGAGATCCCTCTCGGGTACCCTCGATCGCAATATCGACCAATTTTCCCACTCTTGCCTATTTTAGGTCTGCCTTCATGGTCACCATGCTATCAACTTGCTCTGCTAGTCCCACGGGCGGGGTTGGTTCCTGTGGGACAGCCTCGGCGATGGTACTAGTGGGAATCTCTTTGTCAACCTCTGTATCTTCCATTGACTCCATAGTTCCGGCTTGCTCTTGGGGAGCCGTCTCTTCTTCACATTCTTCAGTTTCCATCTCCATCTCTTCTGACTCCTCTTGGTCAACATACTCATCATCTTCTACATCTTCCTCCATGGTTTCAGGTTCATTTGCCCTGGCAGCCACAGCGGCTACTATTTCTTCCTCTGTGGAATCCTGAAACAGTTCCCATGGAATTGGGATCCGTCTGATGGCATTCATTACTAACAGCTGAACCAACCCATTGTGAGTGTTGACCACCAATACCTGTCGCAACCCCTGAGCCAAATGCGCTATTAAGTGAATTCTCCTTAATAGAAATTAGGCCACATTCATTGAAAAAGCTTCTGCCTGTGGAAATCGTAGGTGAGCTAGTATATGAAAATGGTATTTGAAGATGGTGGAGCATCTTCCTTTGCAAGTTATATATTTTATGATGAACTTTACGACTCCTCCCCATGGATGTGATAGCGAAGCTCTGTCATACCCCCAACCCTTCTGCGCGATACTTTCTCCTGCTTGTAGAAAGGCCTTGAGGAATTCTAGAAGCGCAGTCCTTCTCGAAAACCATCGTTGTCCGACTTGATGAAGCCCACTAACTTCCGCGATGGTTTCCTCTGTCATAGGGATTTCAATTCCACGGACCCGAGATTCTCCTTCTCCCAAGTTTAATGCAAATTCCGCTGTGATTTCTTCATTTGACTCTCTCGGCCTGTTGAAATAAACATCCTAGCCTACTTTCTCAAAAACTTGCCACACCTCCTGATTACTCTGAGCTCTCGTTGCATCCTCAGGTTCATGTCGCATAGATCAGCCACTCATTGTTGCAGAGGCAGAATCAGCTTGATGACTACAGTTGCCTGGCAGGGAAGAGTGACAGGGCTCCAAACTGTTGGCAACTGAAATAACACCATGGCCGCATTTGGGGAAAATGGATGAAATAGTACTGGTACTCTCGAAACTGATGACAAATTATGGTGGTATTGTTAGATATTTCAGGAATTTAATGCAGCATATTGGGAGGGTGACTGATATGACTCCGTGCGTACGAATACACATTCCAATACACAAAGGTATGATTACAAAGTACCGAAATCATTAGATTCTGTCAGGTGAGAATCGTGTGTCATGAATGCTTTTTCGAGGTACGCCGTCATTTATTATGACAGTTTCCCCCCCCCC